>JANHFJ010000157.1:105620-116716 GCA_032468195.1 Cerberus rynchops | reverse complement strand
GGAATGCGGCTGGCCTCCTCCTCCTCAGGCCAGGGCGGACAGCGCATGCTTGCGCTGGCCTGGCAATCCCGCCACTTTCCAGCGCAAGCATGCGCTCTATCCGCCCACCCCCAAGCAGAGCAGACGGGCTGCTGGAGGAGAGGGGGGAAAGAGGGGGGGGACAGCTTGGACATCACGGGCCGGGTAAATGCACTCCGCGGGCCTCATGTGTCCCGCGGGCCGTAGTTTGAGGACCCCTGTATTAGTAGAAGGATGTTGGAGATGGAGCTGCCAGACAAGAGGTCAAGAGGAACGCCAAAGAGGAGATATATGGATGTACTAAAAGAGGACATGAAGGTGATTGGGGCAAGAGTGGAGAATGCTGAGGATAGAATTGGGTGGAAACAGATGATTCGCTGTGGCGACCCCTAACGGGAACAGCTGAAAGAGGAAGAAGAAAATTATTCAAGCTGAGTAAATCTCTATCGAGTCACTACTTTGATTAAATATTATCTATGAGTCTTGTGTTCTATTTCTTAATTTTCATCAAAGAAAAAGGATAGTGTGTATTTGTAAAGCAGTTTTGGAGGGATGTTTCATTTGAAGAATTGCCAGAATAAAGCACATTTTTGAAATATTGCAGAACTCTGGAATAGATTTGTTTTTCCAAATCATGCTCTAGGAACTGGAATGAATAAAAAATATTACTACCAGACTAACCCAAAACAGGTTGGATTGTTTCTGGAATCTCAAATATTGCCTTCAGAATACAGCATAATCAGAGTATAAACCATATTGCTGTACAATTTTAATAAGTGTTGGCAATGCTGCTAAATAATTAACCAAAATTGCTTTAATATCATCATCGTATACAAACAATTTATATTCACTATCAAATGCCACCACACCCTTAATACTTTAAACTTGACTAATGAGAGAAGCCAAAAATTCAAAAACTAGGTTAAAAACGAATCCTCTTTGGTGTTAACATAGCTATTAACATGAATAGCTTGAAGACAAAACATTTGAAATGACTCTAGCCAACAGATAAGGACCCAAAGTGTGATCCAATAAAGAAAATGCTGTGAAAATCCATATTTTCTTAGAACACATTTCATAAATTTACTATGAACTAGAGTAAAAGGCCAATTCAAAGTTTACTGAGATTAGAATATTAACTTTATCTCTGTGATACCCAAAATATCAGTTCCCAGAGGAATATTATCAGCGCTTGTCTATTTTTTATAATACAAACTGAAATGAATAAATTATTATTATTTTCTTCTGTTTCATCATATCTGATTCTCATAGACAGCCTGGACAAGTCCCTGAAATTTTGTTGGTGTGATTGTTTGGGCAATGTTTGCTATTGCCTCCTTCCTAGGGTAAGAGAAAGTGACTAGCTTGAGGTCACCCTGGTGACTTTGTGCTTAAGGTGGGACTAAAACTCCAGATCTCCTGATTTCTAGCTTGATGGCAACTGCAACACATTCAATACAGACTACTTTTAAACATACTGGAGTCTTCAACTAGTTCAGAATGGCGTAAACATTCTGGGTTTTAAATTGGTTTTAAATTTTATAATTTTAAATTTTTTACTCAACCACCCATTTAATTCTTTTTAATTTGTTTTTATATTGTTATTAATTTATTGCTTTTTTGATGGTTGTACACCTCCCCGAGTCCCTTTTTGGGAGAGGGGAGGTATATAAATTGAAATAAATAAATAAATAAATAATACCGGTAAATAGATTTTTATTTGGATAAGTTATACAGAACATGTTATACTTTTGTTAAAACGTTTGCACTAGTTGCACTGCATTTTCAAAAGATAAAAGTGATGATAAAAGTTTCCCCTGTCCAGTCATGTCTGACTCTAGAGGGCAGTGTTTATCTCCATTTCTTAGCCAAAGGAATCAGCATTATCTGAAGACTCTTTCCTCTTCATATGGCCAGCATGACTATACACCGAGATGCCCAGAATGCTGAAGTGGTGCTCATTTATCTATTCGCATTTGCATGCTTTAGAACTGCTAGGTGGGTAGGAGCTGGGGCAAGGAATGGGCACTCACCCTGTTGTGCAACACTTAGGTCTCGAACACGGGTTGTCAGCTGGAAAGCTCAGTGTCTTTAACCACTTTAACCATTCTGCTCCTGTTGCATTTTCAGACACTGATTAACATACTATCATGAAGCATAAAGCTTTAGACAGCTTGCCATTGGGCAATGTAAAAACCTGCATTTTTCCTAACAAATTTGGTACTTTTTTTTGTTCTTACTATCATTACATTTGATGAAAAGCAAAAGAACACCTTCTCAGTGTCTACCTCCAAGTTCTCAAATTACTGGTTTCACTTTTACCTTTCTGCTTAACGGGGGAAAAAAATATTTTATTCAATCAATCCACTAGCAGATAAATAGGTTATATACGCTGATCGTTTTGACTTTTTCTACTATTTTTGTGTCTTGTAATTATAAGAAACTTTTTTGTTATCTATTAAGTTGTTTGTACTTCATTCTTAGTTACTATTGAGATTCAGTGCAGTGCTATGCTTGACAAAAAGACCAACTGTAAGTCTGAACAACAAACAAACTATAGACTCATAAACCTTTCAAAGGGGGATTTGCTTTGGAAGAACGTTGAAATGCTGCATAATTCTGTAATAAAGTTGGGAGGCAGTGCTATGCTGAAAAATTTAAACTGCCACATGAGAAGCTTTATTGGTTTGCAAGTAAATTTCAGACTGATGGTGTTTGAGGTACAGATGGCACATTCACCTGCCTCATTAAAACCTATTAAAATGACAGGGCTTATATATAGATTTTAGTCACTGTAAAGCCATATACTGCTAATTTGTAATGATCATATCAACTAACAAACACATAATCAAGAAGCTCTTAAAATGTATTAAAATTCAGATCACCCTATTAACAACCTTGATTCATTAACATATTAATAGACAATGTGCTTTTCATAATTAGATTGTATTTTCTTTGCATCATTAAAGATAATTCCTGGAGGCTTTAGAGGAAAGTTCACATATTTTCCACAGAGAAATACTGTAGAATTCTGAGCTTTTCATGCTGTTGTTCACTCATCATCATCCTTAGTTTTCTGTCTTCTCTACTATCCTTGTCCATGAGCTGATCAATAATCAAGATGAAAATGAATGAATCAATGAAGAGAAAGGAAGAAATTATGACACAATTTTATGAGCTATGATCCAACTAGTTACTAGTTTCCCTCATTATTTATCAGCTGTAAACTGATAACTGGACTTTGGTAGAGATTCTTTCAAATCCATAATAGGTATAGCTATATTTATCACTTATTTATCATGCAATATATTCGATGTGTCGCATAAGATAATCTCCATGACCAGTAGTTATTTTAGATCATTAACTGAGATGTACTGTATTTCCCGGAGAAGAGAATTCCAAACAAACAAATCAGATACAAAAAAGACTTATTTGTGTTGTTCACCAGATTTTACTAAAGGACCAAAAATCAAGGTTTCAGAAAACAACCTCTAGGCTCAAATACACTGATATAGTTCAGAGGACTCTTTAGATAAAGATTTAATATGACAGAGATAAACAGAAATAAAGATATAGAGATACTGTATGTACATCCTAATAATGTTGCTGCAGAACATTGCAATGTGATTAAAATGTCCAGGCACATGAAAAACTCTGCATTAATCCAGGATTTTGAATTCCTAAAATATATGGGGAAGGGGCTTTAAATCAAACAAACCGATTAATGTTTTCCCATTCTTCTGTAGTTTGAGTCTTGCTATACAAAAACATGCTCAAGTATTGGCTATCCCAGCTACCCAATCAGAAGCCATTAGCCTATCTCAAATAACTAATCAGCATTCATTCAACTAAAAATAGATATGACTACCAATCAATGAAATTTGACCAAACCGCCCTCCCAATGACCTGCTGAGATTCTGTTTGTTTATTTATTCAGTAAATTTATAGGCCTTCCCTCTCATATGTATGACCCTGGGCAACTCACAATTCAAATAAAATAAAAACAGTGAAAATTCAGAATGGGTAATACCACTGGAGAAAGATGATACCATAAGCAACCTGCCCCCAAGCTATGAAGAGCTTTGATGGTATCACCAGCACCTTGAATTACACTGGGAGGCATATTGATAGTCAATGCAACCCAGAAGAAGAGATGTCACATGTGCTGAATGTCTGGCACCCTTGCTGCATTTTGCACCAGCTGAAACCTTGGAATACTCTTCAAAGGCAGCCCAAAGCAGAGCATGTTGCAATAGCCCATTCTGTTTGTAGCACTAGAAGAATAGTTGTATTGTTTTCTATGAATCCTTTCAAGTTTTAACAGATAGGAAAGTTAGCTAAGGAGGAGAGAGAGAACCCATATGCAAAGAAAGGTTTACAAGAGCTTGTGTGGGGGTTATACTGATGAACATCTTAGGAGGGGAAGAAAGCAAAATTTTAGAGAAACCGAAAAATGTTCATACATCTACAGTAATTGGTTATTAACTTTCCTTCATAGTCTATGATTGTCTAGATAAGTTTCTTATGAATGAATTTAGTTTTACTTTTCTGAGACTTGGATTACTCTTTGCACTCAGAAACCAATGCAAGGGGTAAAAATAATTTAAGATAACTATTGATGGGTAAGATTTATTGTTGGGGCTTGAATGAAGTGGAATTTTGGCGGCCGGCTTCTGAGAATTCTGCTTTCCTGCTTGAATAATTGGGCTAATTTTTGCTACAGTTGTGAGGTTGCAATTATACTAATTAATTGAGACTAAATATTGAACCCAGCAACATTTGTATTATTTGCTATACAAGTGGAATAAAGTAGGGGTCCCCAACCCCTGGGTCTGTGGATAGGCACTGGTCTGCGGCAAGCCAGCACCAGGGCTGCACAAACAAGCGAAGCCCCATCCGCGAAGGCAGCATACGAAACCACGCACCCCTCCAGTCGATGGAAAAACCTTTCTCACGGAACTGGTCCCTGGTGCCCAAAAGGTTGGGGACCACTGAAATACATGATTTTTGTTTTTAAAAAGTATTGTATAGGTTTAATGCAAAAAAAAAAGTTTGTTGAACTGGGCAGTTCTATTTTTTGGACATTTATTTAGTGGTCCACATGTTCAAAACATTTGAATAACTCTGCTTTTAAAGCCAAGGCAGTTCCACATAAAGTCCAGTTCAAAATTATTGTCTAGAGATAATTAAGGTGCAGATTACAGAAGCTTGCTCTGCTCTCTAAATGTTGGGTCTATGGAAACTCTCTAACTGCATGTCTGGACTTCGAAGAGAGTACAATTCTCATGGTCTGTCATTCAGACAATCTAGTTCATAACATAATGAGTGTAACTAGATTGCTATGCAGAACTTTAATTGTATGCAAACACTGAATATTTTCAGAGCAATCAAACAAGTGAGCACAACATATTGATAAATGAAACAGATTTCCTTCACATGAATTACTAGGACTACAGTATCTCGATTGCAAAAATCCAGACAACCATTGCATCGCCTCAGAGTACTTGTTTATCTGTTATGCTGCCATCTATTGACTGCATTCCATATCTGAAAATTATAGGAAGGACTGAACTAATTGCACAGTTGCCACCCAGTGGTAATTATTGTTTCCTGCCCTAATTAAATAAAATGAGTAAAAACCACAACATTCTAATTAATGCTAAGGAAATAATATATTTATTTTACTGATATATGTTTCTTTGGCTCTATACTGTTCTGTAGACATATAAGAGCTCTGTAATTAATAATAATTTAATTTAGCTTATATTCCACCTGACACCCCCTCCCCATGACTCATTGCTGCATATCCAGTAAAGTGGAAAGAAATAAATGGGCATAATTCAGCTTATGTTATGCACTTTTAAGTTCTATTAGTTTTAGAACAACTTATGGTTATACTTGTGGCAAAAATAAGTTCAATTTAACATAATGAAATGTACTCCAAAGTAAGTGTGTGTGGGTTCAGCTTCAACCATATGAATCAGAAATAAGACAGACAGTTGAGTTAATGGGTAAGGCACCAGGCTAGATACTAGGAGATTAGGAGCTATAGTCATACCATGGACACAAACTCAATTGGTGACCTTGAGCCAATCTCTCTTTCTCTCAATCCTACCAAGGCAAACCACTTCTGAAATCTTGTCAAAAACACCTGCAGAGAACAAATCAGGCTGGCATCATCTGTCAAGATTGACTTGAAGGGAAAACAAGCAAGCAATTTTATCATTATGGGAAAGGCAGTGATACTGGGACCTGGTTAGTTGCTCAATCTGTATTAACTGTGTGAAATACTGTTTCCAGACTTTTACTCTCTCTTAAAAAAGGGCTTCCTTTAATTAGGAGATTCTCCTCTTTAAGAACTCATTCAAAATCCTACTGTATTTTTGAATAAATGTAAACATTTGATGTCTCCACATCACATATTATCAATGAGCTATGCACAGAGACACCTACTGAGACCAATACTGGCAAGCCTACCTCCTTCATACACACAACCTATCATTCTTTTGTCATATGTGCTAAATAGCTGAATTGTTTCACTTGTATGGCTAAGACCTTTAGCAATCTGCATATCTCACTGGATCCATTATCTTTCTGTTATGTTATCAATTAATAATAAATTGACAGGAAAACAATTTTGCCATATTTCTAAGGCAGCAATTAATTGTTAATGTCACTTAAGCAATCATGATCTGCATCTCAAAAACAAACCAATAACCACAAGTGTATTGCTTAATGTATTTCAAGGAGGGTAAGAAGAAAATAGAGTATTGGGCTAGTTGTAAGTAATGTCCAAAATGACTGGTGTTTAAGGGGGAAAATAAAATAAAATAAAATCTGAAGACAGAGGAACATGATGGACATGCCCCAAAGACCAGAAACTCAGTGGAGATACCAAGTGGAAACATCAGCCGGTTGCTGAGCCAAAGAATTCGAATTTCTCCACCACTGATGTGCCTAAGGATCTCTGAAGTGCTCAGGTTGGTTCCTGAAGAAGTCAATAATGACACTGAACTCTGAAGGCTATTTTTATTTGGGAAAAGTGTTTCAAGACAGCCTTTCTATGTTCTACTAGAGACCACTTTTCCTTCCAAATAGCTTCTTTAAATTTCAGCAGTACTACTGCAGAATAAACTGCAGGATTGCAGATTGTCACCAGCATAGTATTCCCATTTATACAGGCTTGGAAGCTTGGCACCTAAGAAATATTTCTTTATTCCTTTTACATAATGCTTCACACCTTCCTTTTACATGTGAGACTTGTGGATATTATGGGAAGCATTAGCTGTTCATTTTGGCATGAGAGTATGGTTGTCATATGCTGCTCCATTTGTATTTGCTTTTACTTCTTTTTTCTTGCATAAGTAAAAAAGAAATCACCAGTAATTTCTGAGGCAGGCTACCGGGATGTAAATATCAGTATACAATACAACCCTACTTTTTATTCTCTTCCACTCTTTCCAGTGTGAGGGTAAATAAATGCTCATCACGTCAGAGGAAAGGCTCAGGAACTAAGAAGCTTCCTGATGTGGTAAATATTAAGGTGATGAAGTACTTACCTTGTACCGAAGGCCTGTATTTTCAATCTCACCTGCCTCTTAAAAAAAGGGAGAAATGGGGTTTGTTGAATGTCATTCCTTGTTAGTCTCTACTTGAATCCTGAAAATCACAGTGTGCTGGAAATGAAAATATGCAAGTCACAATAGCCTCTCAATAGTTCTTCCCATGTACATCAGAACTGCAGGACCATCTTGCACCGCCCCTGGGTAATTGACATTCCAGCCCTGAGCAGAGACATTGGTCACTACTTTCACACATTTATTTTCCTTCAAATTCTGCTTTCTGCAAAGAAATAAGACTATGTGTCATCCTTAGCATGAGTGGCTTTTTTCACGTATAAAATCATGTCTTTATTTTATTTTATTTTATTTTATTTTATTTTCAGGATTATAAAGCTTTACATCCCAGACTTTTATTTTATTTCTTAGGAAAATATAGTTGGGAAAAAATATGAGCAATTTCAATTTAGAATAGCACTTGAGATTAAAAAGCAAGGGTCAGCAGCATTGATACATCTAAAGAAACATGCAATTAGAGAATCTGATCAAAACTTTTCTACAATTACTGAACAGAAACACAGTATAATAAATGTAGGAGATGGAGTGGCAGAACTTAGGGGGTGAAGTCAAAAAAGAAAATATAGAATTATAGGGCTGGAGATCTTGGGGAAACTTCTAGTCTAATTGCCACAAAAGGACCAAGACCAACCCCTCTTAAATTCTGTCAACCCTTATCTAGAGCCAAAATAGTGGTAGCCTTAGTTGAGGAGATTCCTCTGCTTAGGCAAAGATTAATTGAAATTTGATGTGTGGTCCAGGTCTTTCACATCTGGCATTAAAATATAATAAATAAATAAAATACAATATATAATAAAATATTCAATATTTTTCAAGTGTAAGCAAGGTTACCTCAGTGGTGCAGTGGTTAGAGTGAAGTACTGTCTACCAGCTGTCTGCAATTTGGCAGTTCAAATCCTACCAGGCTCAACACTGTGGCTCCACCAGGTGATTATGGCAAAGGGCCTGCATGAATTAGCCATCTCACACAGCATGATAGTAGGGCCAGAGCTTTTTGTCGTCTTTGGGAACTTGGAGATTAACAGTAAAGTCTCCTCTATGAACTGCAGTGAACTCCTGGCTTTACTTTTTCATTTATATGTTGTTATAGTTTGATTAGTAACATATGAAAGTAGTCTGTCATTAGTTTCTGTTTTTTTCCCCTTCAGTCATATTTCTTCTTGGTCTCCCATCTAAGTAGTAACCAGTCTCATTTGAAATAGTTTGTTGACATCAGCTAAAATTAATGAATTTGGCTCCAATTTCTATCATTGTTTTTTAATCACATAGCTGCTGTAGATCAAAGTAATCAGTCCTATGGTACCAACCATAATAGTGATCTGTAATAACAGCAGGCCAACCTAACCAACTTGACTTGAATTTGATATTTCACTTGACAAACTACACTTGTAACCCACTCTTTTTGTTGCTCAAAATATTAAAAAAGTAAACCACCCTGTGCCTCTTTTTCGTAATGTTTCTTTGATTTAGTTTATGATTCTCTATGCACTCAAGTTACAAAGGTTACATCTTGATGCAGTGACTTAAATCTATTGAAAATAAATATGGGGACTTTAACATCTACATTAAGACAGGAAGAGCTGAATACATTACACCTCCTTTTTTCACATCTACCCAAGATTTAATTTTTACCTGAAGTAATAACTTTGTAGGAACAGTGGGCACCATGTGGCACATGCCTGAATATAGCAATCATAAGTCAGTATTTTTATCATCTACAATGTATTTTTTCAGTGGCAGACATTTTTGTCATGGGTTGCCAGTTTGCTATGGTGATAATGACAATGGCAAGGTTTAATCTCATGTTTTCTTTTTGTACCTGACTCTTAAAGAAATCAATGGATACCATTACGTACCATATGTACATAAGAGAAGTTTGCAGTTCAAGTGATTTAACTGAAAGCCTGTTCTTGCTACTGTAGTGAGACAGCTCAGAAATGCTGAAAAGTGTGAAAAACATTTTTCATTCCCAGAACTTTAAAGGCAAATAGACTTAACCAACATTGGCTATCACAACCCATGAATTTATCTCTGTCCATCTATCAAGACCAAATACAGGGAGGGTATTTTTGATTCTCTCTGTATTTCAAAGACCATCTTTCTCAAGGCTGAATTTGAGTCAATATTAAACAAGCTACAGCCTACCTGGAAGAAAAGTAAAATGGATCCCGTTTTGGAAAAAAGATGGTTCTATTATGATTGTTTACATTACACCCCTTTTCAACCACATCAGAAAAGCAATTGTAAAGTCACAGAATAGTCTCACCAAGTAAAAATATAAATAAAAGTTCAACTTTTTATTTTATTAATAACATTACTGTTTCTCTAATATATTTTCATTAGCCTCTGAACTAATTTTGTAAAAGTTTGGTCAGAACAGAAAGTTTGTTTTAAAGCCATTGCAAATATTAGTGAGGTGGCATCTGATTAATAAAATAGAATGCAGCATCTCCAGTAATATTCTGCTAATGAATTCTATTTAATTAAATAACAAGGTTATGACGTCCTCCAGAAATCTTCATAAGATAATTATCATTTAAGATAATCAGATTTCTATTGCTGTGAGAAGCCCCCCAAACTTCCTTTCCTACCATTAGTCCATAATTTAAAGAGGAGATCGTGAGAGATTCAATGGTGGTATGAATACCACATTCAAGCCTTCTTTTTCCATGTAAACAAGTAGGCTATTGTCAACATCAACAACTTATTCTATAACTTAGTTGGATATGTGGAGTCCATGGAGCTCTTTGAGTTTGCTTGTAGACATTTCATTACCTGACTAGGTAACATCACCTGTGCACTGATTGTACTGATGATACTGTTGGGTAAGAAATATCTGCAGGTAAACAACCAAGCTCATGAGGGTACCCAGGACTCCACAGTTCAACCTTGAATTACATATATTCTCATCTATTGATTAGTTGAATATCTGAACTGCTTGCACAATTCTGTATGCCTGGCTGATCATCCTTTTTGTTAATGCGTATCTAACAGATGGTCATCTAATAGGGGTCTGTCAAAAAGAGATGTCCAGGCTTGGCAACCTTTAGACCTGTGAACGTCAACTTTCACAATTCCTCAGCCAGTCATATGGCTCATTCTTTTTACTATTTTCTCTACCCTTCCATTTCCTATTATTTGCTTCTTGTACTGTTTTATTGTAAGTGGTCAAAGTAATACAAATTATAAATGATATAGATCATTAACAGCATTACAGAGAATATGTCATGTGGACATACTACTTCTGACCAAAATAAAATAAAATAAACGTAATCTGTCACTTGTTTCGAGGATGAATTATCTACTTTTTATAATTATTGTTGTTAATACCATAGGATTCAAAGCAAAAAAAGTTGGGTTTTTCTCTCTGTGCATGTGAATTTCAAAGCTGAAAACTAAAATCATTAGAATTTGAAGGAATGTGTGAATTTGAAGGATATA
>JANHFJ010000157.1:57381-67997 GCA_032468195.1 Cerberus rynchops | reverse complement strand
AAAATACCAGCAGTAAAAACATTTAACCAACATATATATATATATATATATATATGGAATTTAATATATATATATATATATAAATATATTAAATTATATATTTAATATATAAAATTAAAAAAAACATGTCCTTGCCTTTAACCTTTTAAGGCAACGGCTGTAAATATAAGATCTATACTTTCTCGAATAGATTTTCCTAGAAGCTGATGAGAGAAACCGATTTCTTTTCTATTAGGCATTACTCCATCTTTGTTGAAGGCTCCGCAGAATGAGCGCGGATTAAGATTCGATTTGCATCTCTTAAGCTCCCTGTGTGGTCTTTGTCCGGAGCTTGTAACTGTTAAAATGACTTGTTCGGAAGCGTGTGGGCTCTCACCCTGCCGCTTTTGACAGAATGATTGAGAAATTCAGTTCGCCCCGCTAGGATTTAGCCCGCGGATTCCACCTGAACCATAAGCAATTAGACCCTAATCTCAACGTAATCATAATGGAGTTAGGATTTCTTTTTGCACTTTGTATATTTCCATTAAAAGAATAACGAGGAGGAGGAGCATGAGGAGGATAGGAGAGGAGGGGAGGGGAAGCCTCCTAATTCTTTTAAACAGTCTTCTTTTTATGACCCGTACCTCCCTCTCCCCGCTTTACGGAAATTCATTGAATGTGGGTGTGGAACTTGATGAAGATGCTTCTCTTTTAATTGTCTGTTCCTGAGACACACAACTGAGTTTGTTGGATATGAAACTGCCTGCCTCCCCTTTATTACGCTCTCTTCCCTGGAAACCTTAGTTGCAAGTCCTTTACACTTTCTTTGAAGTTTATTTGCACAAAAGTGGACTGCCACCCTTATTAAATTGTGGAGAATTATTTTCAAATGCATCTGTGTTTAGGATGAAGGATGCTCCAAATATTCTCGGAGAATACTGGATAGTGAATCTTTACCCCCATTTAAATATACATAGGTGCATAGTCATATGTAATAATTCTAAGGGAAAAAATACAGCCAAAGGAATGTTTTTCAATATTTTTTTTGAAGAAAAATAAAATAAATGAAAAGTAAACCCCTTGAGTTTTTGGAATTAAGATTACTGATGCTGATCAAAGACAACTAGCTTTGAGTCCCAAATTTGAAATAGAAAACATGTTAGTTTGTCTTTATATTTTGAAAAGAATACCCACTTGAAAAAAATGTATTGTGTGTAGGGAGCATTGTGTATTCATGGAGAACTACTCTCACAGAATAATTGTTATCATTCTGGTGTAATATTACAAATGTAAGGTGGATTTTGATTTTCTTTCATTTCCTCAGAGCAGTATAGCTGTCTTAGGAAATAGCATATCTTCATTATTTTTATAAAGAAAACACCTTGTTGTATTAATTGGAAACACAGACATACACTTTTGCACTTACCAAAATCATTTGTGCAATTGTTTTTCAAACCATATTTGTGCTGTCATTGGTGGTAAAAGATACATTTCCCTCCCCTCAGGATACTTCACTTTCTAGCCATTCATCTTTTCCCACCCTCCCTCCTCCCTTTCTGAGGATTTAAGTGCTGAAACATTTATGTGATAGACCTTTTCCAATATGCTGGGAATCCTTCCACAATCCGCCCACCTACCAGAGTTTGCTCTTCCATTTCCAGAAAGTTAGTGGCTAGTTATGGGTTTTTTTTCCTCTCCAGCCTGTGCCTCTCTACTCTCCAGAATTTAAATATGTGCCATCACAGTTTTTAATAGCTGATAGCAAAATTCTTGGTCCTGGAGTACTGCACTTATTTCAGGAATGAAAACAAACTCAGGTAAACAGTAGGATGATGATGATGATGATGAGAAAGAGGAAGAAAGAGGATTATTATAGGCTGGCCTTACTTGCTTATTAATGAAGCAATGAATCTAGTGGGAAACTGACTTTTAAAGGAGTCAAACTGCATTGCTTGTCGCCAAAGTGACAGCTGAGTCTTTTCTTGTTAACATTGTTAAATAAGATGTGACTGCTGCTGTTTTTCATATGGTTTAAGTATGATTTCCACTGGAGTTTTATTGTTATTTATTGGTCCTTGCCTTGCCTTGATTTAAACCAATCAAGCAAAATCAGAAAGGCTCTGTAAGAGGTTGGAATAAGTAAATTAGGAATAAATATAGAATAGAGATTCAGCCTTAAGAAATTTAAGTACCAGTGAACAGATGCTGTCAAGAAGGAGGAACTGGCATACAATTTAGCAGTAATACCACAGCATCACAAATGTATTGATTGCTAGAAATGAAAGGCTCTGTTAAACAGTGCTATAAAAATGCTTCTTGTTTACAGCTTCTGCCAATTAGCCATGAACTCCCCTACAACACTCAATACATTTTTTTTTAGGATTTTACAAACCAAAATAATTTCTTTTTAGTATTGGCAATTTGGGGAAACCATTTTATATTTTAATTATAACTTTTTTTAAAGGAAAACACACACTACTAAAAATTATAGTTTAGAACAGAAAGGAGCAAGACAAGACAAACAGCACTTGAACTACTCCTTCCACACCGCATTATTAAAGGTCTATGGAAAGCAGGGCAGAAGCTGAAGTCTACTTAGTGGGGGGGAAATGCAACTTCTTTTTTTAAATAGTAATTTTATTAAAAATTACAATTACAATGATAAAAACAAAATACAAATTAAAACAAAAAGAATAAAAAGAAAAAGGTTCAAAAAAAGTGGAAAAATAGAAAAAAGAAAAGAAAGAAATGGTATTCCCCTTCATCACAAGCATCAATGATTTTAGTAAGTTATCATCTTTTCTAAAATGCAACAAACCAACTCTTCTTGCCATATCCCAGCTTTTATCTATAAATAAATCTATAATGCATCATCATAGTAGCCATTGTAGTAGAGTGCACTCTAACCCACAGCCAGAACTCTGTCCACAGTCAGAAGTTCGATTCTGACTCAGCTTTCCATCCTTCTGAGGTTGGTAAAATGAAGACCCAGATTGTTGGTGACAATATGCTGGCATTGTAAACTGCTCAGAGAGAGTTATAAGGTACTAAGGAGTGGTATATAAGTCTAAGTGCCATTGCTATCATTTTAGACCTGATGTCATATGGGCAGAGCGGGCAGAGTAAAACATGTCATCAGTTTAGAGTCCTTGTATTGCCATAAGAGTTCCAAGTCTAGCCCCCTTTGAATTCTATTGATCCTTATCTAGCACCAGTTTAGTGCTGAACATTAGTTGACTAGGTTCTTGTGTATAGGCTTCAATAAATCATTGATGCTTCAATCTGTAGAAATGACCCTGATTCTTTATGCCTCGTATATTCTTTCCTTTTACTTCTAACAATCTTGATCTTTAGTCCATTCACCTAATATCTTAGAACTTGATTTCTTTTAATGTTTTCTTTGTCTCTGTCTCCCGATTCTCTTCAAAGTTTGAACAAGCAATAAAGGAAAATTATCCAGATGATCCTTGGTTTGTTATTTCTATATCCCTCTTAATTATTGAGACATCAGTCGGTTTCTTTTCTAGGTCCAGTTTAACATCTTTTTTCCATATCATTAATATAGCCTGTCATTTTAAAATCCACTTTCAAAACAGTCTTGCCAGGTAAAACTTTTCTTCCTCCTTAACATCTTTTAAACACAATCTATCTCTAGAGACAGACTTTCTTAAAATTAACTTCCAGATCCATTGCTCAAAAATATTGTCCAATATGTCCAGTGTTAAAATATTTTGCTTGCTCCTGTAGTAGTAAGTTGAATTTGAGTGTCCTTCTTTAAATGTAATCTTTAATTCCTTCTAGTTCCCTCCAGTAGCCAATCATTAAAATGCCAGGCCCAAGAAACCAAAAATGACAGAGAGAGGGATATTAGAGTTTCTTTATTGTGGTTTTCCTGTAGACAGAACCCCACAATTTCCAGTGAATTCTTCATTTGTTCCAGGGTCTCAAAAATATTATAGTATATTATACACATTATTTCTCCACTAAACTAATAGTACAGAGAAATTATCCCTTGCTTTCAGAGATAACAACAAATCATCCTGATATATATATAAAGCACATGACAAGTTCAAAGGAACTTCAGAGAAAAGCAAATAAAAAAAGCTGCAAGACTTTCTAAGACAGCGTTAAATCCTTTGGAGCCAGAAAAGAGAAAGATAGATGGGCTTAGGGGTGACCATTGTACATAACTGAAGTCCTAATGCAGCTGGTGAAAGGGTGAGAGCCAGTTGATGCTGTTTGTTTAAGGTTCACTTAGTTACATACTGTCTATGAAGGGAGAATGGAGACATTTACCCATCATGCTGGAAATGACAGATGTGCTTGTCTTATTCTTTACTAGGTTGATGAGCTTTGATCAGTTACTGTAAGCTTTCCTTTTCTGAATACCATTATCTTAAACTCTTCAGAACCTTAGAACCATGGGATCTTCTTGGCCTGAAAATCCATAAACCATACACCATCTTTTTCTCTGCTTAATAATTACTGTAAGTTGCATCAGCCCTGGAAATGTGCCCTTTCCCCCCCTGATTTTAGCTAGCTTGAATATGGATCTGATATGAATGAGAAAATGTTACATGGACTAAGGTATCCAACCACAGGTCAAGTTATTTTCCTACAGAGCAAAAATGGTGCAAAAGCATGGTATACTTACATACATACCAAACTTATTTTATTGAGAACATTTGTAAACTGCTTTTCTATAAATTTTTAAATTTTAATTTTAAATCAACCACCTATTTAATTCTTTTAAATCTGTTTTTAATTGTTTAATTTATTGTTTCTTTTTTAAATGGTTGTACACTGCCCCGAGTCCCTTTTGGGAGACGGGTGGTATATAAATTTAAATAAAACAAACAAACAAACAAACAAACAAACAAACAAACATATTTTTGTCTTTTTTTTTTAGGTGTCATGCTTCAAAATGACAGAGATTTCTGAGTAGGCTGAAGATAGATAATCTCATTTTTAAAATATATTTTTACAATGCTAATCACAAGTACAATTTTATTATAGAGCATAAATAAACAATGTATTTAGCTATTAAATGATTATTGGATATCTAGGGAAAGAATCCAGATTACATAAAGGCATGACTAAAGAAGAATAAAAGCTGAAGGAAGTCATTCTTAATTTTATTGAGGGACAGAACAAAAATTGGATCAACTCAAGATGTAATATATGCAGTACAAAGTTGTCAGTCTAGAAAATACATATCATTTCAGGTTAGTGGAAGTTTTCTTGCGGGAGCAGGTGCCACAGCATATAAGTAAAACATATACTTTGTAAACAAAAGGTCCTAGTTTCAAACTCTGGTATCTGCTAGGAAAAATAATTGGAGAAGTACTGATAGATAAAATATACAAAAGGCTTGGCTTGTTATGTCATAGTTTCCTATGTTCCAAGTAAATATGTTATGCAATAATGACAGAAAATAAAGAGCAATGTCTTTTCCTTTCTAAAGCAATATGGACATTTCTAACCATTTCCCACGATGTAGATTAAGGCTGGATTAGTTAAAAACTGGATGGAACATAATAAGAGACAAGGAATGGAAGTATTTTCAGACCATGAAGGGTATTAAGTAGTGGAATAATCTGCTTTCTGGAGTCACAAGGGCTCTGCCACTAAAAGCTTTCAAGAAAAGATTTGAGCCCTTTGTCTGAGATGGTTTGAGGAATCCTGTATTGGGGAGGGGATTGGCTCAGATCATTTCTAAGGTTCATTCCAACCCTATTTGCTTATGAAAGTCAAACTGAGAGAAGCATTAGCAGAAGGAAAATATTGCAGTGCCAGTGTTGATCATAGACTTTGAAACTGAAATCAAAGATTTGTTTTGCAGCTGTACAGTATGTTGTGATGAATATAGCTACACATAGATACCCACATAAGAAAACACCTGCATGTAAATCAGAAGCACAGAATAATTCTATAAAAATGTTCTTTAACGGGGCAGCTTGGGGTAAAGTCTTATCCATCCAGAAACAAGTGCCATCAAGTTCAACAAGACCTTCTCCTGGGCACATGGAAAACTTTAATCTACTCCAAATGTAGATTAGAGTCCTGATCCCATTTTTAAGGCAACCATTTATTGGCATTTATCGAGTATTTCCCATACATGCACACACAATACCAAGGAAGAATTTCATTAGGGTGATCAACGCAGTTAGGAAATGACAAATTAGGATTCATAATAAGAGTTGTATTCCATGTATATGCATCTTTCTGTGCTAGCCACCGTTTCTTCTTGCTTACTGCTTCCCATAACCACTGTGGAAGGAAGAGATAACTGGCAGTATTGGTCCATGGTATCACAGAAAATTTTTTCATCTCAAACAACAAAATCACCCTGATTACACGGATTATTATTGGCACATCATTCTTTTAGAATGTAACATAGGCTTTTCTGAAGACCACAACAGTATGAAGGGCATTCTGGTTTCAGTTCAATAGTATGAAAGTGAAGATCTGAATGGCTCATATCCACATGATGAGGCTTTATTTTCAGTAAAGTGACTAACTGCTTTAGAACAAGGTTTTTTTAAAAAAACATTTTTTTGAATACAGCAGGATTTACTTTGAGCAAAGCTGTATAGGATAGTGATACAAAGACTATAGAAAACATGCTGTTACTTGAGTTACATTTTTATCTGGGTAGTTATATAGCTGCTGGGTGGTTTTAAAATGGAATTGTGATTTACTAACTTGTTGGAAATCTTTTGTAAGTGGCATCGTATCATATTGATTATCTTGGCTGATGTGATATAAGTTTCTTTATCTACTGGAATGTCTGAAGTAAATGTTTTTACTTTACTGTGAGCATCTCTAAACATATACAGGATTTTATAAGCAATAGTGTTCTGTATAGAAGTGAAGAAGTTACGTGGTCAAGAAGACTCGGTGGCAAAGACAGTCATGTGTCTGGATTCTCGACCCTGCTGGCCAGCAACCCCCTGGCATAGCCAAGAAAACGTGGATGGATCACATCGAGGAAATACATGGGCATCACCCCTGGATCGATCCAAATGGAGATATCTTTGCCGATAAGTGGACCCTGCCCTAGTGCGGGAATAACTCCAGGAAGAAGAACAAGTATAGAAGATCTGAATTTCATATATAGGCCATATGAGACCCATAAGCACTTAGATATATAGGCCATATGAGACCCATAAGCGCTTAGAAGCTGATGGGCACCTCTCTAGGCCTCTGCCTAGCTTCTAATCATCCTGGGATTAAAACAATGGAATGGAAAGCTGGTGTGCTGCAAAGCAACACACACGGCTATTTCTAAGAAGGTGTCTGCCATGAGACTCACAAATATGGTATCTTCAAAAACAGTAATTGTGGGATCCCATGGGCAAGTCCATTGCTTGGAAAAGTGTCCTGATGCTAGAGGAAAACAAAATATTATGTAGAGTGGGTTATAGGCATGGCAAGGAACATCATCATTCATTTTCCTCCTTTCCTTCTATGACTGGAGCACCTGCCTTGGCAGCCCAGCATATGAGACAATTGTTGTCCAGCTCAAAAAAGGTTGGGAAAGATGCACTGTTCAACATGTGACACAATTTATTTCATCAGCATGTTGTTATTTGTTTGCCTTTTGTGCCTCATTGTCCCCTACATGCAGATAGGATGTTCAATAACCAAACTGGAAAATCTGCAGTTGCAGATTTGACTAAAGTTGCTTATGATACTATAGCACCAAGGTCAACCTTTGTACAGTCCAAAAGTGGTGATATTGATCTTCCCAAATTTAAAAGCAGTCTGTAGGTGTTGTACAGCTACTCAGAGCAAGCATAATCCCAAAATTGCTTTCTTCATCAAGATATTCTTATTATGTCTATATATGCTATGTCTTTCTACTAATTATTTTTTGGTTTTATATAGTCATTTCTTGTTTAGTTTTTGTGTTAGCAAGATATGGCATCACATTGTATACTTTTAGAAGAAGGAACATATACATGCAATTCTTAATTCCTGTTGAGGAAATTCTTAAACACATATAGATATAGGATTATATGAGCATTGGAATTCTTCCTGAGTAATCCTTGTATTTCTCTCATAGTTAACATTCCCAAATTGCAATTATAATTATTAACTTGGTCCTCTGTAATTTAACTAGTACATGAGATTTACTTTAGGGCTCCTTGGTCATGTCCACAATTTACCATGAATTGCATGACTGATTGTAAGAAGCCCATATTCCTTCATAAATATATCATTTTCCTTCCCATAAGGCTCAGTACCATAAGTCCCCCCCCCCCATTACTTGTGCATTTTATGTCAAAGAAACTGTAGGAAACTAATTTTATTTATCCCTCTGTCAAACTCTGCCACAGATGTAACTGCACGATGAGGAAGTGAATCATATTGATACCTAAAATTATAGGTTTATGATTCATGGTCTGGTTTAGCAATATCTTTACAGATTAAAATGCATGCCTGATTTATTGATACAGTTATAGATTTTTTATTTCACAATCAGACAAGGGAAATGAAGGATGAAGGCCAGATCAGATGAAATTATATATTTATGTAATCAAATATTTATTATAATAGATAGGTGCTGCCCTTTGATCAGAACTGTTGGGTGGCTAATTAAGCCACATTTTCCTTTTGGATCAAAAAGATAATATTAGATATATCAATGAACATAAATATTTATTCTGTTAATGTAGAAACCTGTCACTAAGAATGAACATATTAAGAGACAAAACTAAATCATGTCACTGCCTAGGAAATCTATGCAGACTTGGTCCAAGTGTAGAATTATTCTGCCTGCTGCCAGTCACTGTTGGCCATATTAGACAAGATGTATTAAGGGTCTCACAGAATATATGGCAACTTCTTTTATCTCTAATGGTGAAACAAAGGGATAAAATATAGTTCTAAATACACCTTGCATCTCACATACATAAATTACATAATGAAAGGGAATGTTCCCAGGCAGAGAAGTCACCAGTGTTCTTTAAGAGCTTGAAGGAATATGCTGGAAACCCCAAAGATTAACTATTAAGGCGGGCCATACAACTGCTTTTACTGCCTCTTAATCACATATCACAGCAGTGCTCTCTTAGCATCTGTATTTGTCTAGTTTTTTTTTTCTTTTCCCCCCTTTTCTTTTTCAAACGTGGCTCCTGAAGGTCAAGAGGGTGTGAATTTTTCTGTATTGCAAAAGAGACTGGCTACAAAAGAGTACTAAAAGGAGGTGAACACATCTAGATACTTTCCTCAGTGTTACTTTAGGAGGGAAATTCTACTGTCTTCTGTTTCTTTGCATTTGCATCCAGCTTTTCCTCTAAGATCTCAAGGTCTGCAGTAGCATTCATTCATTCAATTTTTACCTATAACTATACTGATAAGTAGATTGGTCTGAGAATCTGTTACTGAACCAAAGCTATCCATTGATCTTCAATAACTAAAGGCAACTTAAACTTCCCAGTCTTACTTAACCTCCAACACCTTATCTTAAGAGATTGATTAATTCAGTTTATATGGCTGCCCACTCTACAAGATACTCTTTGATTACAGTGCTGCACTAGAGAAATATCTGTCTTCAATCTCTCCCAAGCTCTTTTCTTCAGGAGATGAACCATCTAGCAGAGCCTCAGATAAGGGATACAAGCCTTGGTCCAGTTCATATGGAAAGAAATGGTCTTTCAGCTATATTAGTACAAGCAACTTAGTTTGTTTATTCATACAAGCAACATGTAAAAACTGGAAAAGCTACTGTTATCTGGTTACCTATATTTATTATATGATTTTTGGAGAATTTTAAAATTATGTAATGAAAGGGAAATTATAATTTCCTTAAGGGATAATGTTCTTACAAAGCTGCATAAAAAACAAAAATGATTTTGCAATATTGAAAAAAGTAATATAATTATTATGACTTTCATTCTCAATTTTGTAAAATAAATCTGGGAAGCATATTTTATGTTATGATAAATTTGCTAGTCTTTAAGATGTCGCAGAGATGAAATTGTTTTACTGGCAGTCATACTACATTCTTGCTCATTATATGGTATTTGAGGGGTAATTTTGGATTATCAAAATTATATTCAGACATCACAATGGACTTCCATAAACTTGCTCTAAAAGAAACCTAAGTTTTAATTTTAGCCTGTAATCCTAAATGACAACAAATCCCACTGAAGAGTTACTTCTAGGAATATATGAATAGGGTGACACTGTCATAATCTGCTGTATATAATTTAATATTCTTGTCTGGTAAACTATTTTGTTGAAAGAAAAATGTATCTCTCATGTCCATTGCAAAAATTGATGTGTCATTTTATTTAGTTTGTACAAGCCCAGCTAATAAATTAAAAAGAAGAAAAGGATTACAGTTCCCCAATTTGTATATTTCCATATATTTCCTTAAAAAAAAGCACCAAAGCAAGACTGAACATGCAACATATATAAGGAGGACATTCCATCAGTGGGGAATCACTTCTTACAACCACAAAGTTTTCAGCTGTATACAAGATTTTTGAAACTCCAATTTACTGGTTCCCAAACCTCAAATAAACCCCATGGATCATTCATATTACCAAGAAAAACATGCTTAGAATTTTGGGAACCCCCAAAGTTTTTGATTGTTTTTTGTCTGAAAGAAGGAAAGAAAGAAA
>JANHFJ010000157.1:37770-49718 GCA_032468195.1 Cerberus rynchops | reverse complement strand
CTATTCTGGCCCGGCCCCTCTGTCAAATTTTAGAAACCATTGTGGCCCGCGAGTCAAAAAGTTTGCCCACCCCTGGTATATACCAATTAAGCCAGTGCAATTTTAAACCACATTTTATGGCATAACATAAATATGAGTCAAGTGGTTATTGGTTGATTGAAAAAAAAGCAGTTAAAAGTTTGCTTAATACAATATTGAAAGCCACATTGGTTACTATGGATCCCTTTCTGATCTACAGTAAGCTACTTTTTAAAACGTGAAAGTGATACCTGTCACCGAAAACCTTGTATTTTAACAGTGGTTGAGTTTAGGCTTAAGTATATTTCATTTTGTCCCAAAGAATTACATTTGGTGTTTCCTATCTTTAGATTATGCATAAATGCAAGATGTTAATAAATAGCTATATTTGTGGATATATTATCTTGCAATGCAGTTGAAGATGTTGGTTTAAAATAAGTATTATATTGGGTACTAGGTTACAGCATTAGAATAAATATAGTTTACTGGCTGATAACCTGGCATTGCCCGGCCTGGGTATTTATTGATCCCAATCTTGTATTAGACAGGAAAAGGAATGAATTATATCTGTATTGTGAACCTCAAGCTGCCTTTCTTTCCTCTTGCTTCACCCTCTTTTTAACCTCATATCCAATCTTTCATAGGGAAGGAAAGAGGCTCACTCACACTCTTGTGAAAGACGGCCTCCAGGTTTATGTGTCTCCCACTGCCACCATCGGCTTCCACGCCACATGATCCAACCCAGGCAATCAAGCCACGCTCTGCTTCATGACCTGCTGCAGCCAATCACTGAGGCTACCTCTGCGTTCCGCCAAGCTCCCCTTGACCCGCCTCAATGAGTGCAAGTGCGTGTGCAGGCACGCACGCACGCACGCGCGCACACACACACACACACACACACACACCCCTACGGGTGCTAGGGGTGTCTTATCCCCACAATGTTTGTTCCAGAGAGTACCGTAAATCATCTGTGTACCAAGTTTGGTTGAAATTAATCGAGGCTTTCCAGAGTTATGCTGGAACATATACACACACATCTATTTATATATATATAGATATATATATAAGAATGATTTATTGAATATTTTGGGGGACTTTTAAGTGATTGAGGCCAAATGACAAAGCAAACTGTTTCAGTGCTATGGAAGACTTTGGAGTTCTTGAATGAGGCCTTGTAGGCCTAAGGCCAGCAGGGAGCTATTGGGGGAGGGAAAGGATTTCAAGCTCTCATGAGGTGGGGGAGGCCTTGGGAGCCCCCGGGGCAGATGGACATGGGCCTGTGCAAGACCTCCTAAGGCCTCCCTTACCCCTAAGGCATCTGTGTGCTGCTTAGCAACCCACATGTTTGTTTAATAATTACATTGGAGAAAGAAGGGGGTAGGGATCATTAAGCAAGGTAGTTTTGCTTAACAGCCATTATGACATTTGACCATAATGAGGTGGCTCCATTGTGGTTGTATTTCAAGAACTATCTGTATATGCATATTAAGATAAATTGTTTATAATGGTCAAAACCTAGCTTATCATAACTGGCAAATTTTAAAACTATTAGAAATACCATCCTTCGAAATATCACTTCATGTCAGTTTTCTAATAGTGCACAGTATTTGAGACTGATGTCACCTCTATTATGTTGTTTATTGGATTTGGATAAATCCCAATCCTGAATCCAATTCTGTTATTTAAAACAAACCCTGCAGGTTACTAAAATAAAGCTCACTAAAACTAGAAGAATTAAACTGGGATTATCCTCATTTTTGTACCCGACAACACAGAATCCTGCCCCTGCCCAAAAAACCTACAAAAAAAATAACACAAACCCAGACTGAGTATTTACAAGTAATTCTTTCTACTTTTAATTTCCTCCCCTCTGTAAAATGATGGGACATGGGAGAATGGATTGCAGTGACTGAATCACATGGAAGAGATTATCAAGAACTATTTTTCTGATGTTTGTTTTTGTCTGTGTCAATTCAGTTTGGCTAAAAAATAATGTCTTTTAAGAATGTATTTTTCCATTTAGATTGGGGGAAACAGGATGAGTTTAACGTGGGTGTAGTTTTACTTATACTTAATCCCTTCAGATTTCTTTCTTTATGCTTCTTCCTTTCAACCAATCCTTCCATAGTTTGGCAGGTTTAATTCCAAGAGGCACTTGTACAATATTCTCAGTTTTGGAGATTTTACTTTCCCTGAATTAGAATGAATACACATACACACACAAAACCCCTTATATCTCTCTGACAGAATCCAGGCAAGACAGACCTACACAAAAGGGATCAATGTGTATGAAATTGCATATTTTTCTATCAGAAATAGAAAAAAAAAGTTATAAATCCTATCTCTTTTAACAACAACAACAACAATTTGGCACCAGAATCTTTGGTTTTATTTTTCAGAAAATGTTTACAATTCACCTTCTCAGAAATGATTATTGGACTTCAAAATTACTTTCATTAAATCAAATCAGGCTGTTTTCTAAACCATCCAACTGGTGAATCCAAACTGAGATGAATATGGTGCTTATTACTACATTATACTGATATGGATGAACAAGAACTTAATCCGATGGTTTTCCAATACCTAGTTTGACTAAATTGCTCTGTGGATCATCGTCTAGAACAGGATGAAATGTCTTACTTTATCCATGAGGATGGCAATGGATACAACAACTAACAATAATTTGCAGCACCATCATCATTCTAATCACGAAGTATTCCAACCATTTTGTTACATGAATCCAAATAAGAGCTCTGCTACTTTCAGTTGTTAACCTCCTGCTTAAGGGCCAAGCTTTTCTATTCAGCAGATTAGCAACAAGATAAAAGACTAGATATTAAATCAATATTCCCCAACCTGATGCCCTTCAAATCTGATTATGTCAAACGGAAACAATAGGATTTGTAATACAAATGTTTGGAGAGAACCACATAGGAAAAGGATGGTTTAGACCAGGGGCATCAAACTTGATTTCATTGAGGGGTACATCAGGGTTGTGTTTGACCTTGGGGGGCTGGGGTGAGCATGGCCAGGGTGGGCATGGCCAGCTTGATATCACTCATGTTGGGGGTGCCTGCGGTGGCCCGAGTGCTATGCCAGCGAAAACGGGCTTTGTTTTCAGCTGCAACTGCTTCCGTTGGAAGACGCAGTGAAAACAGAGCTCAGGAGTCCCGCACATGGCCTTCGCAAGTTGTTTTCTTTGGCAGAGGCACTGTGGGCCGGTCCTTTGCGGGTTCCAGGGTGGCCTTACGGGCCAGATCTAGGCAACCCATGGGTCAGATCTGGGCCCTGGGTCTTGAGTCTGACACCCCTGGTTTAGGTGGATTCTACTTAAATCAAAACACTGAATTTTTCTGGTAGCTACGACAGGTTCTCCAGTACTTAATTTTAGTACTTAATTTTGCCATTTCCTGGCAATCCTTTCATAAGATTGATCCTCTTTGCAGCCAACAACAAAAATATAATTTACAGCTTTTGCCATCCTCTTTTGTAACTTCTGCCTTACAGTCCCACATTTTTCTCAAATCAAGAATTCTTTGTGCTTTGTTGAAATGGCTTTTGAAATTCTCAAATTTCTGAGCCACTTGATGGCAGAAAGTTCCATTGTGATTTTAAGGGGAAAGCAAACAAACAAAACAAAACTTTCAAGCATTCAAAATATCTCTTATGTTCAGGTTTTAAGTAGGTATACGGTAGGTGTTATTTTTTGTATTTGTATTTTGTATTCATTATTTCTGTTGATAGAGTTATTACAAGATGGTTTTAAGTGGGTATTGGTAGGTGTTTTTCTTTTATTGGTTTGCATGCCATCCAACCCTCTTATAGCTGAACAATATCCTGCAATTTGAGTAATTTGAACCAGTGGATTAACATTTCCCCATATATAGTACAGAATTTATATGTCAGAGATCATGATTAAGAATAAACATGTGGGATCATTGGATCAATTTCCATGTAGGAATCAGAGATAAAGAAAATATCCCTTTTCTCTAAGTACATAGAGGTTTTATCTGCAGCGCTGTGTGGATTTTTCAAGTATTATATATTCATGTTCTTATCCTAAATATCAAGTCAGGATCTCCAGAATCTTTAACTTGTTCCTGATTTTTAAGTTTCCCAGGTATTAACATGGCTCTGTCCTATTATTTATCTTACCTCCATAAAGCTGGAATTTTAGAAAGGAATAGAGGTGAACATATGAATGGATTATGAATGAATCACAAGCCTCTAAAGGACTGGCTGTACTGAAAGAGAAAGTAAGTAAGCTGCTTGCAGAGTTTGAAAAAGAAAATTATCATAGAACAATACAATATAAAAACAAACTTATTATGATGAAGCCCCTACAAACATTTTTTACTCTGCATCAATTGTCTGTTTTCTTGATGGGTTTTGCTTTTAAGAGGAAAAAAAAGCTCTTCTAAAATCTGCTTTTATTGCTGTTGCCCTATAAACCATGGTATGTTTTCACTCTAAAAGGGTAGCTTAAGGAATTGAATGGTAATGGCCTGTTGACTAAATGTGTTTGCACAGGATAGTTCAAACTTTTTTGTTGTCCTAGATATGATAGATCTCATATTACCTAAGGATATGTTTTCCCTCAATTTGAGTTCCCAGTTGTCAGAGTAGAGCCTTGGCATCCCAAACAACACAATCTATTCCAAAGGTGCTTTTTCAAGAGGCAACTGGACTTTCTGTTTTTTCTTTGAATATATTTCACTTCTCATCGAAGAAGCTTTTTCAGCTCTGACTGGATGGTGAGGAATGGAAGGATTTATACTTCTTGCAGACAGCTGGTCATTTACATTCTTGTTAAGGTCACCTGGAGGTTTATCTGGGTCATCCGGGTCACCTCAGTGGTGCAAATGGGTGTGGAGCATTCATGGAACTGTTGAAAGGATTTTGTTGTAAATTGGAGATAGATGATGTCACTCTTCAATTTTGACATAGATAGGCTCTTTAATCCTTCTTTCAAACCAATGGTCCTCTCTGTCCAAGCTTCTTGGATAAGAAGCAAAACATCTTCAAAGAAAAACCAGAAAGACCAGTTGCCTCTTGATAAAGCACCTTTGGGACAACTGTGACCTGGATGACTGAGAATCTCTATAGACATTTAACACAATCTGTTCTAGAGAAGTACAGAGATTGCCTTGAATGGTAACCATTATGAAAACATCAGCTTAGCCCTGAAATGGAAGAAAAAAAGGGCAAAAATAATCAAGCCTGATATAAAAGAGAGGAAAAGGGAATCCCTGTCTGGTTTTTAAAATTCTGTCATTGTACCTTAAAATGTATAGTTATGTTAGTTCCTCTAGGTCTGTTTGTTTACTTGAGGAATTTATTCTTAAGGGCTGACATCTATGTAAAAAGATGATATGGCTGGAAATCTAACATTTTTGAATCCGCAGTTAGGATGGTCTCAGGATCTGATGAGATGTCAGGAGGGATATTTGACATCCACTCAACCATGCCTCTCACATACATCCTACAAAAACTTCTGCCCAAGTTTCTCTCTCTGTGCTCAGCAACAGTAAATTACAGCAGCAGGAAAGGATTCTCAATGATCTGAATGACATTATAAATCATTGCCCTGAGACAGCCATAGAAAGAACTGAACTTGTGTGGGAGTTTCATACCAGGGAGAAATCTAGCAATTAACATATATTAGAGGTATTGTGGCTAGTAGAACTCTAATCAGCTGCATGTACTGTATTCAGAAAAAACAGAAATATTGATCTGTCCTGTCCTGCTAAATCTAGATGTGACACTCCTTAGATCTAAAACACGGGAAACAGAAAGCTATATAACTGAATGACAACCCTATTTTTAAAGAGAAGTAATTGGTTTAAAATAAAATCAGGCAAACTTCAATTAGCAATATAATGTATTACAAACAGTACATCATTCATAGTCAACAATAATTTAAATAATTTTCTGTTTTAAATGATTGCTTTAGTTATTATACTATTTAGTAGACTAGAGGATACAAACCAACAAAAATCACAATATTGTCTTCAGCCTACCTTTGTGGGAAAACATTAAAATCAATTATAAGAATACTCTTCAATAAAAACAGTTCAGGTTCTTTACCTATTCAGTTTTGTTCTCTCTCTCTCACTCTCTCTCTCTCTCTTTTATCTATAGATTTCCCTCTCTTTAATTCTCTCTCCCCCTCACACATCTATCTATCATCCATCAATCTACAGTAGCTAAAACTAGGCAAGGCAGCATAGTAATAGCCAGAATAATTTCTTTATGGTCTAGAAGTAAACATATCAGTAAAACTTTGGTATTTCAATGAGATGTAAACTATAGTTGGAAGAAGAAAGAAATGTTTGGATTGAATAAAATATTCTTAGAGTAGAACAAGAGCTTAGCATCTGAAACCAAATGATTTATTTATTAATCATTTGTATTTGACCCTCTACACAAGGAGCTTAAAGTGGTATACAAATTATTCAGGTTTTTTCTTCAATAACTTAATGATGTAATAGAGAAAGACAAGAAATGATCCACCAACATTCAGTTGGCTTTATAGTAGAGTGGAAATTTGGAAATCTTACAACAAACGTACATCTATTATATTCACACTAAAGAATCTACTGAAAAGACAGAAATACAGTGATAAAAACTGAGATGAGGGGTGCCTCCTGGCCATCATTGATTTAGTAAAGCTTTTAATACATGGTATCCTTCTAGACCAGCCCAGGGGATTAAGAATGGGGGGCACAGTATTGTTGTAATTCTCTTCCTTCTTCCAATGACAATTCCAGTTGGTTGGGGGCAGGGGAGTCTAGCTCTAAGATTCTGATTTGTGAGGTACCTCAGCCCTCCACCCTCCTCCCACTCCTATTTAACAGCTATATGAAGCCACTAACTCAACTCATCCAGTGGCACAAGATGAAGTACATTGTGTATTTCACTACGCTGATGAAAATTATATACTATATCGTATTTTTCAGTGTCTGGAAGCTATATAAGCTTGGATAAGCAGAAATAGACTCAATGTTAGCAAGACCTAGTGGCTATGGGTTTTAGGTCTACTAGATCTTGGAATTTTCCACGGTTGGTTGTGAATAGGGTTGCACTTCCTGGATGAAACTGGTGTACAATCTGGAGGTTCTCTTAAACCATTGGCACAGAAACTGTGTGTATAGGACCTTTGAACAAATACATTTTGTGGACCTACTACTGTATGCCCCTTCCTGGATCAGGAAGCCTTATGAATGGTACTTTTGCCTTGGTTGCCTTCTGTCTGAATGTGTACTGTGTATGGGAATCCCCTTGAAAACCACTCAGAAACTGCAGCTACTGCAGAATGTATTGTTGTAGGTAATCACAAGTGTACTTTATCATGTCCATTAAAAAAATACTATCCTGTTACTTGCATTGGTTCCCAGTAGATTTCCAGGAATAATTCATGATGCTGATTGTCATCTATAATCCTTCACACCACAGGGCTGAGTTATTTATAGGCCCTCCAGTTTTAAATTATTTCTGCCTCTCCTATAAAATCTTACAAGGAAGGCGGCCATGCTTCAGATCCCTTTGATTAAACAATAGTATATGATGGAACTTAGGAAGCACAGCCTTGGGGAACAACCTATATCCTCAATATGGATGGCCTTGATCATAATGGCTTACCCCATAGCACTAGCAGATTGACTTTTTCCTCAGAAACCAGGCCAGAAAGTTAGGCGAGTCATGATGATTAGGGGGTTATTAATATGAATATGTACTTTAGTTTTTGATGGTGTTTTCATTGTTGTTTGTAATTTGCTGCTTATCATCCAGAGTAAGTGGCCATACAGATAATAATAATAATAATAAAAATAAATGCTTTCACTGAAGAATTTCTGACAGTGACACAACTGATAAATCTCAAAATTCTTTGAAGCTGAAAATGGAGAGAGATTGAAGAATATAATCCCAGATAAGGAGATTTTTCAAAGAAATGAATGTATCGTCTGGTAATGTTACAGTGAAGAGGTGACTGCATATTTAATATGGATTGCTTATTTCAAATGTATTTCCAGTCATTTTTCCAGGAAGTGTTTAAGAACTGCTTCTTGAAATGGCAGCCTGGAATAGAACATTTCAGACTGCTTATGCCCCCTCTGAAAATCTGTTACTTTCAATTTTCCAGAAAACAGTTCCAATGATAGCTCCATCTTTAGCAGCAATACAAACTTGTTTCGTCCTATGATTGCAGCCATGAACAAAAAAGCAACACCACATCAAGGCATGGATGGATGGATGGGAGGGAGAACATGGTTCAGTTTTCTTTGAAAACCTCAGAGCCTTCCCGTTCCCCATTTACATCACCTTCTCCATAGCTCTATGTTTGTATTCAAATAGCAGCTCCACCAAGCAATTGGCAAACAAGCCTCTCTGTCTAGCACATATTAAGGAAACCTGATTGAAGATTAACAGGCTTTGTAATTAGACAAACTGAAAGCCTGCCCAGTGTATTACACCTTTCCAAGGCTCTGTGTTGATTATTATTGCCTTGATACAATGGCCTCCAAGAACAGTTTAATTCTTTAAATATAAAGCACAAATTAGGTTTTCACCTTTGCCCCAGTTTGACAGAATTATGTGTACAAGAGAACATATTGTATTATGGGGGTGGGGGGAAGGGATGCATTTAAAAAGAAATGAATCTGAGTGGAAACAGCAGCACAGGAATATTTGCAAATCTGGGGAAGAGGCTTTCTTTCTATCTTTCTGGTGCAGAATCTTTCACAAACTGTGTGACAGGTTACTATTATACATATGAAAATTGTTAGATTTCCATACGAAAAGAAAAGCAACCAAAAATGTCATCTGATGCCTTCATCAGGCTATTAAACAAAGATAGAAAAGATTTCCAGAACAATTCTTCAGAATGGATATATACTTTCTCCATGTGCTGTATCCATAATCTCAATCCGCCCTACAAGAGAACATTTTGCTTTAATCCTTTGAAGACTTTTTAAAAAAAGTCTCACAAATATCTTTTTGTGTATTATATCAACTATTTTTAATTTCAGTACATTTTAGGTGGACATCTCTTGAAGTTTAGAAAGCTGCAATAAACATTTTTGGTGCAGATTCTCTGTTAATTATTACCTCAGCCTAGTGTCTTTCAAATATGTATAGGTAAATACCCCACACAACTATTTTGTGGTAAAAGGTAGTACATTAAAAAGTCAACTATAACTGTGGCCTCAGATCACAGTAACAGTAGCAGAATCTGGTACTACAACACTCTATATTCTTCATTTGAATGACAACTTTATCATAGGATTTATGAATTTTAAGTTAGTCATTTGACAATATGCTTATAAGATAACTGCATGTTTGAACTGGATTTTTGTACATGCAAAGTAAATCTGTTGGGGGGAAAACAAATTAGTTTTGCATACTCCTTGACAAATTAGTTTTGCACACACAGACATTCAACATATTCACATATGCAACCCCCCACCCCGGCAAATTAACCACTGCCTCCAATTTTCTGAATATGTCTATGGGCTCTATAGCTCATTAAAAAAATAGGTAGATGCTCTTGATTTGAAGAACATCAATACCTGGGAAAGGGCATAGAACATTCAAAAGAAATAAATAGCTGTGTGGATGCTCACAAAAGTGGATGCTTTCCCTGCACTTAAAATAGGAACAGCATAATATTTTAAAGCCACATGAGATTTCTTGTTAGATAAATATTAAATAAAGACTGCTTGATAAAGGGACAGTTTTGAGAGGTAACAGAAAGAGTTTAATAGAAGCTGGACAATCAAACAAGGATGCTCATTCATCCTACTTCAAATGGTTCAACATAGTTCACAATATAAAAAAAAATGATAAAACAAGCATAATGAAAATAATCAGCATAACCAAACTGCCTCTACTCAAATCAAGCTACCAAGGTCCATCAGCTACTCCAAAACACCCTGAGAATAAAAGCAGTCACTTTGCTAAAACCAGGCAAAGTAAGTGCTTGTCAGATGGCAAGGCATTTCATAGATACGGGGCCAAGGTATGCCCTTGACCCCGTCTCCCTTCCCTTCATTTGGGGTGGAAACCCACAGCAGCTTTCCTCTGGATGCACATGTAGGCTGAGTCTGGACCAAAAAGATACGTTCACATTTGCTGAGTCATGTAGGCCTTTATAGTTTAAAGACAGGTCCTTGAATTGGCTCCAGAAGTGTATTGATAATTGAAAGAAAGCTATAATGCTTCTAAATATACATGTTTCTATTAGCACCAAGGCCACTTCATTGTGCATCAACTACAGATTCCAGGTTGTTTCCCAAGATAGCGTCACATAATTATGAAATTATGAGGGCATGAGTTTTTTTTACTGAGAAGTGGGCTGATCCAAATATCCATGCTTCTTTCAATGTCCCTGACACAATCCCATAGAGGTCACACTAATAATAGAGATAACATTGAGGAAGAACAAGAAAAAAAAATCTCATACTGTGACAAACTACTGTAGAGTTATCTGAAAAATGTATGATAACACATCATCTTACTACTGCAGTTATGTTTGCAACAATTTAGCAGGGCTGCAAGTTAGTACATTAATCATGATGACTTTAAGAGGTTAAATTTTCTAGGCTAAAGGGCCCAACTTCCCAGCTGGACTCAGCAATGTCATCTCAAGAAGCCAATTGCTAAGAACCAGCCACTACCCCAGGCCTTGGTGGTCTTTCTTCCTTGGAGTTAGGTAGGCTGCCCAGGTCACATGCTTCTACAGAAGGCATCCTTCCTTCTGTTTTTCTCTGGAAACTTCTAATTAAATATAGCAGTCTCAGGAGTTCAAACTGCACGACCCATTTTTTTTTAAATCACACCCAATTTGGTATCAGCTGTTGTGTGAAGCTGAGAATGGATATTACAGCTTTTTATGATATAATATCCCCTTAATTGGTGCTTCAGAGGTCTGTGCCTGAAATTCTTATCCATTTTATCTCAAACTGCAACCTGTGATTTCTTTTTCCCGTCTCCACCGTGCCGGAAAAAGCCATTCAAGGCAGTGAGGCGACTGGTATTGCACAATTCCGAAGTACCTTAATGTGTCAAAAATGTTTGGGGGAAGAAAGCGAGCACTGTAAATGCAATCACCTACATTGGTGTCCCCATTGTTTGGTGAGAGGCAAAGTATTGCTAATTGTCCTGCGTTTTAGCAGGGTTTTTAAAGCATTATGTGGTAAGTACACCAAAGGGTCAATTTGTGAAGTGAAATGCTTAGCATGCAAAGCGTCATACAAGATGCTGTGTAATACTTGACCTCTCAGCATAATAAATGTTGCAGTGAAACGCTGTGCATTCAGTCAGGCCTGAATAGAGACTCTGCCATGGAACAAAACCAGAAAATGTCCTCTTCATTCCCTTCCCTTTTCTACTACTAAGCGAAAATTATGCTTTATAATGGCCATTGCAGCAATTAGCCAGCATTTTAGGCGGGGAGGGAGAGCCGATGAACAAATGTGTAGAAATAGTAATTTCTTTGTGGAAATTAGATTTTGTATGGAGGCTACAAATTACTTGGAGGTATATGAATAATGGAGGTTTGAGCACTGTTTGCCACAGAAAATGGTATGGGTAGATTGGAGGATTTCCTCTTTGTGGTTAAATGTTTAGACATTGGACTACTTTAATTTTACTCACAGGCTGGCTTAGGTGACCCTGTGTTTCCCTACTGACATTTTTTGTATGCCTGGAAGGAAAAGTAGTTAAAAGGGGGTTGTTCTGTGAGACATGCAAATACAGTTATGGGTTATCAGCCCTAATCTGTTCTAGAATTTATACCTGGTTTGCCAGAATTTATAACTAATACAGCATGTTTAATAGGCAGTTATGTTTTCCCCTCTAATGTATGATCTAATCCAAACCACCCCAATGAGGCCATTGAAATGATGGGCCGGTGCCTGGAGGCCGTGCGG
>JANHFJ010000151.1:29826-40958 GCA_032468195.1 Cerberus rynchops | reverse complement strand
CCACACACACATATACACACTGTATTTCTATTCTTCATCTGATTCATATTTCCTTTTCTTCAACAAAAGAGGGCTTGGGGTTTTTTCAAGGTTTAAATCTTAGCAGGTTTCTCGAGTTTAGTTAATCAAGGTGATCCTTTGTGGTATTCATTGTCCTTTTGTCAAGAGCTATAGAAATATACCTTCTGGCTAGATCTCAACCATGCTAATGTGAGCAGCAGGCAGCCTAGTGAAGTAACATACCAAGAGATGAACAGCAATATCCCAAGATTGGCTAGGCTTGAAAATTGAGTATCTGGTAAATGGTTGGGGTTCAGGGTTAAAGTTATGGAGCTAGAGGTGGAAAAATAAGAAGCTAACATGTGGCCTCAAGGTGCAAGGCACCGATTTAAAGACCAAGGAATAAATGACATCTAGCAACCTTAAAATCGTTTGGTTTTTCTTGTGCGTTTAGAAAAGAAAAGAAAGCCGATTCCCCTTCAGCGTGTTGGGCTCTTTCGGTAGTGAAATAATAAGGGTGATGCCAGGATCCTAGCTGCCAGGATTCAAAGCAAGCACAGGGCAAGTCTTTTTAGAGATGTCTTGCTCATGACATAATTCCATATGGTGTAATGATGGTCCACCACTCTAAGGGGAGTTCACCTTTTCCCAATGGCACTGAAACATCATAGGCAGTGTAAGAATACCTTGCTTAGATGCCCTAATGCAGGGGTCTGTGATCTGGTATGCTCTAGGTCAGGCCTGTCAAACTAGTGGCCCATTGGCCAGATATGGCCCATGCAGGCCACACCCACCCAGCTCCACAAAGGCAAAAAACATCTTGATATGTCACGATATGGCCCGCGATGCGAATGGGTTTCATTTAATGACAATTATTTCATGATTTAATCACAATGATCACTGGGCAATCTGGTGATGTCTATGGCAATTTAATCACCAGTGTACTTACACTTAAAACAGATGAACAACCAGTGTTTCATGGTGGCTCTGAAGCTCCTTTAGGCAGTCCTCAGAAAGTATTCTTAAAAATCAGCACTGTAATCTCCCTGCTTTTGATATAATAGAAAATTTTAAAAGGAAGAACTGACCCAAACCCAAAAAATATCTGCCCATGTACTAATGGAAAATACCTATCCATGTACTCAATGGTAAATACATGTCTATGTACGCAAAGTAAATGTCTACTTTATATCACTGTCACACTCAGGCAGTCCTGTCCCCTTCTCCCACTCCTTGTTTTAAGGTTGGCTTCCAGCCATCCAATGCTTTCTATCAATTCAGCCTTTAAGTGACCATCCTACATGAATGTTGACCTCTACAATACATTGCATGTACTTTATTCACTTTTCATCTATTTCAAATTTTTTGGGAACATTCGGAAGGGTTATGATCCTTCACAGAGACACCTATGTGTCAACAATGTCACAACGGCAAGTGCAAATGGATAAATAAAGCCTTACTTCCTTTTAAGTGTGTACAATGCATGGGACACACAATTAAAAAGAATGTGGTTTTGATAGCTCAGCCATGAGCACTAGTTATATTCTGCAGATGCCCCTGTACCTTTAGGAGATTTCCAATAATAATAAAATAGCAGTGACAAAAAAACTACAAACCGAAATGACTAGAAGAAGCTGGAAGTTATCAAGTAAATCAGAATGTTAAATTCCCATTCTTTTAGGATTTAGCTTCCTCAGAGTAAAGGAAACCCAATTCTTACAAATGTAATACTGAAAAAGTCATTCTGATTTGTAGGATAATATGAGATTCTTATCTGAAATGTACAAATGCACCACCTTTATAAGTCTTATTTTCCCCTAATACTGACATTGTTCAGAAATTATAGCACTCATGGTTTTCCATTGATCATACACACTGACTATTAAGATAGATTCACAAATAGATTTAGAACTGTGACTGAAATATGACTGAATCAGAATTGTTGCAATTAACCTGGTGCTGTAACTTGCTGTAATACAACCTGGATAAAGCAGACCATGTTATTTTCATGGTCATTATTGATGTTCAATAACCTGTTTGGAGTCCAGTCTTGGAATCAGAAAGGAGGGCATGAAGGGAAGACAAATTACAACATACAATGACATCATCATAAAAAAATGCTTTGATGCATATACTTGCATCGAATGTTGGGTTATAAGAACATATTGTGACATCTCTGCATATTTATCAATAATTTGACGTATTTGTGACTTATTGCAAAAGCTACCAAGTGACTTATGTATGATGTCACTTTAGATATATACATCAAATGATTCTAAAAAAGGACTTGAGGACTTCATTGGTTTCTACACATTCTCCTTTTAAACTGATTGGTTAAAAGATAGATCTTTTAGCCCTAATTTTGGGGGTGAGGTACGGGATGGGGAAGAAGAATTAATAAACATGGTTGTCCACATTTAGGCAGCAAAATTTTTACCATTTCAATGCAACAGAAACTGGTATTTTTATTTTGTGATTTTTTAACTCTGGAAATACAGGTGAAGAACGGTTAGCAGAAGGCATGAAACCAAGTTTTAAATGACATGTGACTTCATTCTTGCCTGAAGGGCTGCTGTATCTTTTTAGAATTCATAAAGAGAGTCCCCCAGGATGTTTCACAGTATGATGATATGCAGCATACTTTCCTGACAGGTCATTATTGCAAATCTTGCTGGCATCCAGTACCTGCCACATGAGGCACAGCCTCTGACTTAGTATCACCTCTCTAAATAGAAATCAAGGATTTTGTCTTGGAATCATAAAGATCAATAAGAACTCAGAAGTTCTTGTTTTTTCCCAAAAATATAATTCATCAAGCCTGTGTTATTCTTGATGAAAATCAAATAATTGACCAAAATATGGACCGCCATACAATTAACCAGTTTCAAATCTTGTTTAAATCCAGAAACCTGTATTTCACCCTTTTCCATAACATATGCACATATAGGAAGAATTTCACTGTAAGTTTTAAGGTGAGTCAGCAGTGGTATACTTGGGTTGGCAATACTACAGAGAAAAACTGCCTCTAAGCTTTTTTTTATTAGTGTATTATGCTGATGCCATTGCTCTTTTTGAGAACAATGGGTTTTAAGATCTGCTTTTCCACACAGAATTGTTGCACTGGGTTTTACTCTATCCAGTCCATTGTGAAAGTGTATTTGGAAAATATGATTGGCCAATTGTGCCACTAAAATTGGACAAAATTATTAGAGGGTATAAATGTATGAACCCTCCAACTACATTGTCAAATTTTAGTAGCAAAATAGCCAGAAGTTGGTAGCAATGTTTATAGCATGGACATATAAATCGTAAAATAAAATGAAAAAAATCATAACATACTTTTAGTGTTTCTATAAAAGCTTTGAAACATGCAACTGCCCAAAGAAGAGAAAAACTCATCTGCCTCTTATGTTCGTGATGTGGCCCAACCCACTTTGTGTGGCATATGTGTGTGTATCCACAAAAATTAACTAGCAAAATTTTGAAAAAATACACCAGAATTAAATCAAATAGATGAAATGAAACATTAACATAACAAAGATAAAATAACACATTAAATTGTCGCATGACTTGCTATAATGGTGCATTAAATACATGTACAAGTATAAATCTAAAATATTACAGACTATGAAGTCAAATATGTATCATTGAAAAACGAGAGCTAGTGTGTGTCAAATCTAAAGTGATAAATATATATAACAGAAGTGATCATTTCTGTAACCAGTTATCCCTTATTTTCATCACAGCTACACAGAATTTGGCTACTGCAGTGGTAATAAACATGTCTTCTAGAAGTTGGTTCACATAGAAATTGCCTGGTATTCCTGGAAATGTATGTATTGGGGACACAATATAAGCATATCAGATATTCCTACAGAATTGACCGTGTGAAATGGCTTCAATCTCCTTGTTACCATGAGGACAGGTATGCTTGGCTAATGGGTTTTGGAGTATCTGCCTTGCAGCTGTGTAGATGGTGAGACTGAAAAATGCTATTCTCAGCTTGAAGAAATTTAGATTTTGTGCTATCTTCCTGGTTCCCAAGGGCCCTTATTTATCCAGTTTCTGTCATGTTGAGTGGCCTATTAACTTCAGTCTGAAATTCCACATCCTTTTGTCTTTAAGTGAACTGTTGTTTGGCTTGGTCATAGCCTAACAAAAATTAGGAATAGTACAAAAAGTTTATACCATGCCAATTTCTTCTCTATGGCCTGTTTCCAGGGAAAAGGTAAATTGTCTATTAAAATTAAAAGGGTCAGTCTGACTGGGAAGAATTGGATTTTCACCCAGTAGTTTATCATTCTCTTCCAAGCCTTTAGTTTTAGACAAAATTGCAGGCATTCCTATCTCAAACCTTAGTGTGGTATTTGGAGCTTTCCTGTTCCACTGGGTGCAGCAAGCCTTGATCTCAAAATTTCGTTTGCACAATTCTTAGTGCATCTTTCTTCACATAAATTCCTAGTTGTGCTTCATAAAGGATTTAGGTCAGTGGTTTGTTCTCAAAATTTTTAAATACCACAGGAATTATTTGTCCTCTGTTTGTATAGAAGCACTTATTAGATCTAAGAGCTACACTATGGTATGTGACTGTACGTTCCAGTGCCTTTAGAGTGGAAAAACCACCCCAAAGAATTTAAATGCAGTAAGTTGCTCTAAACCTTTGTCCTTTTATTCTCCAAGATTGTTGGGTGGGTTTCTTAGCAAAGGCCAGAATTTTAGATTGCTCAAAATTAAGAACCAGATCATTTTGTCTATGGTACCAAAATATTGGTATTATTGCTTTTTTCAGCCCTACAAGCATAAACATCCCTACAGTGTGTGAAATTAGGGTGGCCTCATTAGTATAGGGATTTTGCACCCTGCTAATTTTGATGCGTGAAAATCTGGATTATGAGGAACGTCCACCACTGAATTGATGTAGAACTTGAAAAGACAGTGGGCAGAATACATCCCTGTCTCATTCCTATGCCAGACAGGGACCCTTGGAAATTTCACCTTGTTTGAATGAAGGTGAATATTTGACCCAGGATAATGTTGCAGGATCCAACCTGAGTTGGTCACTGGGACCAGAGGTTTAGTCTTCTGAGTTTTCAGTCTCATTCTGGAGCCCATCCTCAGGGAACTTCTCTCTACTGGAATGTGTGCTTTGGGCTATTCTATGCATAGTATTTATGTGGTACCTGATTGTGGGTGGTGTTTTAGTTGCTGATTGCGATGTTGATGGCCAGTTATTAAGTTGTTGGCTGTAAATGAGCATTCCTGTTGATTATGGCAAGGAACTGGTTTTCTCAGGCTTTAATCATTAACATGGTGATGGAACAGAATTTCTGTATCAGAAAAAGAGGGTTCCATTCAATAGCTGTGTTTTTATTTTTTTTCCAAACAGCATTACTAGAAATAGAGTCAAAAGCATGTTAGAAATCTAGAAAGGCCATAAAGAGGGAGGAATTTTTTTATTGAGTGTATTTTCGTGCAAAATGATAGAATACCAGAATGCGGTCTGCCATTGACCTCCCTTCTCTGAATCCTGCCTGCTCATCTTGGGTTATACCCCCTGTCTCTGTAAAATCTTGGAGCTTGTGATTTAAATGTTTAGTGTATAAAGCTGAATGTTGTTATCACCCTTTTTATAAATTGGGATTATTATTGCTGGCCTCCGGTCTTTTGGAACATAACCAGTCTAATATATAAATAGGGATCCTGGAGGAGGTGCCCACCAGCTGGGATTCTTTCTAATAATGTCAGGCAAAACACAACATGTGTTTTGTTCAACACATGTGGAACTTTGTTCATCTAAAAGGGCTCAAACTACCTCTTGCAGAGAGACAGGGAGCCAATTTTGAACTTGGTCCAGGTCAATCTCACTTTCATGTATATTACTAGCAAAGTCCACATACAACCCTCCAAAATTGATCTTGAATTGGTCCTAGATTGACTGGGGAGGCTAGCAGTTTTCCTAGCCTTCTGGTAGTATGCCAGAAGAGGGAAGAATCTCTCTTCCTGACTGACTGACTTAGTTTTTGCCAAGTCTCCTTCTTTACCATTTTTTTCTTGTCTTTTAAAGGGGCATTGTATCAAGCCTTTAAATTCCTTAGGGAAAGTAGTTCATTCTCAGAAGGAAAATGCTTCCTCTTTCGATGGTTGTGTATGACCTTTTCAGCTGTGCACAGTTCTGATCAAAGCACTTTTTAAAAATGTTTTACACCACAGTTACTGGAGTGTTGCTTTGTTGTTTTGACAAAAGCCAATTTCAGATTAAAACTAACAGATCACACAAGTCCAAACAGGGTTTCTGATGCTTGTTGAGTAACAGGTGTGTACAAGTTTCTAACTTTTCTGGGGCTACCTGAAGTGACTGCTTTTGCAATATTTTCATTCCATTTATTTCATACCTCTGTGTTGCTACTTTCTAACGCTGGGGCATTGACCCATTTTGTTTCTTTACTGCTTTGACATTCCTCTCCCCTGTCAGGTGCTATCCTAAGTCACCAAGTTGCTGCTTACTTCTATGTTACACCATTATCTGCTCTATCAAGCCAGTTGTTTTAAACAAACAGGAGGAGCAAAAACTCAAGATAAAATAATCTATTTTGAATACAGGAAGTCTCAATTTCATTCTAAGAATTTCCAGTTATAGCTTCTGCCTTAAATTTAAGAGAGACACACGGCAAATGAATACTGCAATAAGACCTATGCTTTTAATCTGGACTTTTCACAATACTTGCAAAAATGAAAAAGTGGTATTTGCTTTTACAGTCCATATACATAGCAAAAGTCTTTTTTCCCACTAATTTCTAAAAAAAATGCAGGAAACAAGCATTTGGATGGGTGATCCAATAGATATTGGCTATATCCACTTAATGTGTAGTTGTATTACTTAAATTATTTTCAGTGATCACACAATGCACTGAGCCATAAATCAATAAGTAGTTTGAGTTTGTGCAATAGAATAAACCATTAAAAAAGAACTAATCCAAATTAAACCAAGTCAGTTTTTCTTATTCTGCAGATGTGGTGCTAAATTTATAATATTGTAACCTGGTCCCACATTTTATGTGAATACTATCCTTTGTCTCAACCCCATCACCAGTCCTGCCATTTGCAAGCCATTCCCATATATTTGGATCTAAATTCACATTACCTCCCATGTTTTGTAATCACTACATGCAATTTAGATGCCTTCTGCATGATGGAGTTTGAAGAAGCACATTTAAAGCAATATTCAAATGTGAACTATGCCAGTTCTCAGTTTGTTGCTCTCTCAGTTCTTCCATGAAATAATGAGAAGTTTTCTCTGCTAACAGCAGTGATTCTTATTATAGTGATTTTGTCTCCAAGCTGGTTTGAAGAACATGAGAACAAAAGTTAGGTTATGGTATACATAATAGTCTCTCAAACAAAAGATTCAAAGCGTAGAAGAAATATCCTGAAGGTCACATTCCAGCTAGCCCTGAAGATGGGGGAAATGCTGTTTCTCCGAGGGGGAGGTAAGAATGCAATTACCACTTGCAATTGATCCTGGTAGACAATGAGCAGAAATTCAGTTCACAGCAGTAATGCAGTAAATTCATTGTGTAGTAGCATTAAGAGTGTTGCAGGATTTCCTCCCCCACCCCAAAAAAGCCAAATTAGTTTCCTCAAGAATTGCTGCCTAAATCCAGAGACTTCTCTCTTCAACTATCTTTATTACTTTCATTAGAATACATATGAGCATAATTCACCTTAATATATCTTGTGCAAAATCACCACAAAAGTATTGGTATTTATTTCATGCTTTCTTCTTTGTTGTTGCTAGTTGTCTTCAGTACAACAACTAGAGCTGGTATTCCTTCCCCAGTTCAACATGGTAGTCTTTGCAAATTACAGCACTTGCTCTTATGTGGAAAGATCTTTGTTTTGCTTTGGATATGATCTATGAATGCTCACCATATAGCCATGGTGACGCAGTAGTTAGAATGCAACATTGACAGGCTAATTCTGTCCACTGCCAGCAGTTCAGTTCTCACCAGCTCAAGGTTGACTATCCTTCTGTGGTTGGTAAAATGAGGACACGGATTGTTGGGGGAAATATGCTGACTCTGTAAACCACTTAGAGCTGTAAAGCACTATGAAATGTCATATAAGTGCTATTGCTACTGCTATTAAATCATATGTATATGTACAAGAGGAGTCAACATTTCATGTCTCACAGACAAAAGCTTCAGACATTCTGTGTAGAAGATGTCAAGAAGAAACGCAGGGCTATTTTTATCCCTGCGATCTATTAATATATAAAATGGAATCTGTTTAATTCCCACTTCAGAGAATAAAAACTACTTTGCTCTTTATCGAAGCTCTAGGTGCAAAGTTAAGTTTAAGTTATTATTTTTATTTTAAAAAGAAAAAGAAAAAGAAAAAGAAAGGTTGAACAGAGCCACAGTCAATGGGCTGGAATAGGAATGTGACAAGCTGATATCATGAAAATGAAAATGAGGCAAAACTGGGATATCAGCCAAGCAGAACCTCCCACGTGGCTGACTAATGTTCTATATCCCTTTTGAGAGAGTATACCTGTGTGAAGTATGTGAATGTTCTTTCATGCTGTCCAAGCCTACATGGTTTAGACATGGGTGGATATGACTACCTATTGTATTCAGAATAGCTGTTGTTTTTCCCTGGATTTATTCACTAACCTGATACATTTAAGAATGGTTTCTGTTTGCAGATCACCAACATAGCAAATTGAACTGATTCAGTATTAAGTTAAAGGTTATGTCCAAAATAATTCAATTCTAATACAGTGGGATAATGGGATCATAATGATGGAAAGTATGAAATTCACTTTTTGGAACAAAGCATTTAATCCTCTTTAGAGACATGTGGATAATACCATACATCAGTCTCAAAATATTCCAGACCTGTCCTTGAAATGCAGAATGAATTGTCCATGAATTCACAAGTAAGTTGCTTTTTGAAAGTTCTGAGAATATATTTAAACTATTTAAAGACTAAAAGGTAAGGTTTTTCTTCTTGTTGCTATTCCTCATGGGTGTGTGATATATAAAATTATATCAGTGATTCTCTATATACAATATGTAAAATACTTTATTTAAAAACATAGATTTGTACTCAACGTATTCTTAAGAGGTCAAGCTACAGCCATGTTTGGAAGGGGGGAAGAATGTGCAAAGAAGATATTTAACATGGGTGCCAGATGGGACTTCTTGGGAAGACTTCACTTCAAAGAATTACAAATGTGGACTCCAAGGCTGAGTGAAGAACCAAATTAAATACATAATGAGGATTCATTCTTTGCACGTCTTTCAGATTGATTGAAGATTTTAAATTCAAAGCTATTTGGATGTATACAAGGTGTCACATAATCCTATCATGTAGACACAATTAGTAAGCTGTCTACTCTATCTTAGAATGGCTGAAATGTTTCAAATTGCCTTCAAGGACAGACACTTCCTGTACCATCCATTGCCATATTCAAGATTACCAAAATGCGTATTATTTAATGGAAGAGAATTACAGTTGTGTATTGATGTAAACTGATAAAAAGAATCCCAGTATCTCCAGGGCCAGGAATGTCTCTGGGAACAATGGACAACGTGTGTACACACCTGTACACATTCCGATCTTTCAAGGAGACATCATCCCAATCAAAAGAAGTGAAAGTTTGGATGTCAACATGCTATTTGTCCTTCAAGTAGAAACTCCTGAAGCTTTATCATGAGTTCAGAGAGAGTCTGGATATTTAAGCAGCATACCAATGCAACCTTCAGCCAATATTTGAAAGAGACACGAGAATTTAAATTATTTTACCTTTTTAAAGGATTATGCCATGGAAAAATCAATACATCAATAGTACACTCTTTTATACAATTTCAGAAGAACACATGAGTTAAAATCATTCTTGGGGCTCTCTCATGAATGTCGCCGATTTGCCTTCACCTCTTCCCCTTCTTTCTGTCTTGTAATAAACTTAGTCATCTTATTGATTTGTTTTACCTCCAGTTGTTAAAGCAGCAAAAGTAGTTGTGACTCTCAATTTTACCAAGGTACATCAAGCTGGCAGCATAGTGAAGCTTGAATCACAACATTCTGCTAAGTTTAAATGCCTTACGCTACAAAGTAATCAGCAGGAATAACGGTACAAGGAGAAGCTGCAATTATCTTTGCAATATGTATTCAGATGGCAACAGGGCAGGCCTGTGGGATTTAAAACTGCCATTGTTATCTGAAATGTAGCAGCTGCAGCCTTCACTGAATGTTACAGGTCTACAAATAGCATATTCTATTTTCATGGCTGTGAGTAAGTGTACCACAGCTTTCCCATGTAGTGACAGCAATATTCCCAGTCTGTTTTTTAGGACAGAAAGATAGGGCAGCTGGATTATAATAGTACTGAGGCTGAAGGAGGCATTAGTAATACACCATATACTACAATGTCTTCTCTTTTTTACCAGAAGTTTCACCAGTTTCTCCTATACTCTTTGCCAGCTTCCCTCTGCTCACTGGGAAATGTTGTGAGATGTAGGAGTCCTGGGACTTTTGAATGATATGGTTTGTTTGGTCTGAACCAAAAATTAAATCTAAATTAAATCTTTCTGTGTGTGTGTTGGGGGAAGCAAATTGTTTTTGTTTTTATCCTTTCTACACTTTTTTTTATCCTTTGAACACTGAAAGCTTCTACACCGGAGACAAATTCCTTGTGTATCTAATCATACTTGGCCAAATAAAGTATTCTGTTATGTTCTGTTCTATTTCTTTGGGTTTTGGCCATTCTTGTACACTGGAAATATATGGCAGAATAGCAACTGCTTACTTCCTAAAACATGGGGAAATATTTTATTTTCACACCTGTTTTAAAATGTACCTCAACCCAGAATTTTGTGTTAGCAAGAGATCTCCATTGTCAGCAGTGGAAGAATGAGATTTAACTCTGTCAAATCTCTGGAAGTCTCTCTGTAGTAGCATTCCTGCTAAGAGAAAAATGAGCATGTCATTGCACATGTTTGTATATAGGGTGATTATGTAAGCTCTGTTGGTATTTATTTATTTATTTATTTATTTATTTATTTATTTATTTATTTTTCACGATTTATATACCGCCCCCTCTCCCTGGGGACTCGGGGCGGTTTACAGCC
>JANHFJ010000144.1:124176-138331 GCA_032468195.1 Cerberus rynchops | reverse complement strand
GGAGCAATCCCACTTCCAAAGTGCAGCAAAAGGCAGGAAAACTTTTTAAAACTAATACAAGCTATGGCAGAGCCTTCCTTTCTTCACACAATCTAGCCACATGATCTTTCCAATCAACTGGTAGATCGTGATTGACCTATTAGGTACCCCTGCCCTAGTCTATGAATAATGATCAGTGATGCTCAACACTAAGCTTAAAAAAGCCTTCTTTGGGACCACTGCAACTTGATCTTCCAGCAAGAGCCATGAGTCTAAAAGTATTCCCAGACTGTGCATTAGTTCTATCAGAAGCAGTGCTTTCTCATCCAAAAGCAAAGATGGAAGATTGTCAGAACCAGGTGGTCCTAAAATCCAAAGCCACCCACTTGGGTTGAGTTGAATATTTTTGTAGGCTCCCACATCCACTGGGCACTGAGATAATATTTTCACAGCATCACTCAGATGGCCCAGAATACAGATATAAAGCATGCTAATGATACCTCACCCCAAACTGTTGGATAACCTCACCTAGTAGTTCCATATAATTATCAAACAGAAGAACAGAAATACCAAACCCTGCAGCACCTCACAATCAGTGGTGGGCTGCAACCAGTTTAACAACCAGTTTGGTGAGCACACACTTTGCCTTTTGTGCTGCCACATGGCTTCTAAACTACAGCAATTCAGCTTACCTAAGGCAGCCCCGGTGAATAGGAACTGTGGAGGCATGAAAAACAGCTGTGCCACATGAGTCAGGTGAGCAAGAAAGAAAAAAAGATATAGGACAGCATAGGGCAGGTGCGGGTGGGCGGGGCCAACTGATATTCAGAACTACCAGTTTGATAGAACTGTGCAACCAATGCTCACAAAGGGTCTGAGAGGGCTGGATTTCTCCTCCCTATCAATACCTTCTGTAACTGACCCCAGAAGAAGGAGAAGAACCAGCATAACACTGAATCATCCATCCTCAACTCTTGGACCTGATCCAGAAGGATATCAGGATCATTGAAAGCCACAAAGAGGTCAAGAAGAGTGAGGATGAATGCACCATCCTCATTCTGGTCCAGCCAGAAGTCATTAAAGAGTGTGATCAATTTAATCTGAGTGCCAAAGTTAAGCCTCTGGGTGAAAGAGGTGTAGCTAACCAACATCCCTTGGAAGTTGCAGGACAACCACTATCTTTCCTAAAAGGGAAAAGATTGGATGAACTGGATGTAAATTGTCCAAAAGGGCCAGTTCCAACAATGGCCCCTTAAGGAAGAGATGGTGGGACTATCCTGTCACTCAAAGAAAAATTAACCTCTGCTGTAGCCACTTGTATCCCTCCCAAGCCTTGATCATTCTGGACGGACATGGATCTAATACAGTGCTGACAGTGACAAGAAACTTTTTAAAATCCCCGGGCCCAATAAAAACAAAATCCCTGCAGATAACATAGCTAGGCTCAGCTCTCATCACCTCCATAGGATTTGCTTCAAGGTCAAAATGTAACTTAGAATGGATCTGATCAATTTTATCTGTCAAATGTCTGGCATCTTCTTCACAATAGTTTTGCAAGTAAACCCAGAGCCATTCCCTCCCAGATACCTTCCAGGTATTCATCCAAAACAAGGTCTTTGGATGGCTATTCATGGATTCAATAAGGGTGGAAAAATACATTTTCCTACCTTACTGCCACAAGATAAGCTCTTTATAGTAGCTGTAGCCCATGTTTGATCAGATTTACTCCTTATCATTTGCTATAGGTATCTTCTTTCCCATATATCCCTTTGCTCCTCCATAAATCGGGAAATTCTGGGTCTGATCCAATCCATAATCAGGCTGCCTGTCATTCTTAGCAGCTAATAGGGCTTTGGTCAGATCATAAAAAAGGGCCCGTGGAATAATTCAGTTGGGTTTGTTAGTTATCTAGGGTGGATTGATCTAATAAGTCTAGCTTCTGCATTAGAGTGGAGTATCTGCAACTTGTAGGTTGCCTAGAGAATGATGGTTGACCATGGGAGCAGAGAAATTGAGTAATTCACCCAAATCCAGATTACATCAGATTGATAGAAGAGCCCAACAAGTGTACAATTGTTATGCATTGGACATTGAATGATTTGGGAGATGACAAAGTTGTCATCGTGTCCATGAATTCACAAGCCACCTCTAACCCTACAGCAAGAATAGGCAGATTAAAGTCCACAAGACCAGAAGCCTGTCCAGGGAGTCAGTCAGCTCAGACAGGGAGATTGCTATGCAGCCAGAAAGTTGATCTACTGTGTGCTGTTATAGGAACATGAACTAGGGATAAATTGTTCAACAAGTAAGTTTAAACATAGTAGTAGGTTATTGGAAATCTTAGCATATTTACAACTGGGATAACCAGTTGTAACTTCTGTAGTGGACGAAAATTACCTCCTGAGCAATTCGTTTGGGAAATAGCATCATTTCAAGTCTAATGGCATTTTGTACAATATGCTTTGTGTGTGCATATATGGTGCAATAGTGGATAAGACCATTTACATAGTTCAATCTGCCAACCCAATGTTTTTCAGAGGTGCTAGACCTCAGATCTGGCCAGTTCTGGAAATCCAAAGCATTTGAAGGGTAGTTGTTTGAGGGAGGAACTAAACTATTTCTATGGGCACTTCAAACGGCAAATTTACTAATTGAGCTCTTTATTTATTACCCTTTCTCTCGGAGTTATGCTGATTTCTCTCATTTAATCTAAGCATAAACCAAACTAAAGCAGATTTAGCATTCCCAATAAATCTTGCTACACCTTAAACAATATCTTTCTCCTTCAGATGTGGTGTATTCAGTTAATGCTAGTCAATATTAAATCAGCATTCCAGAACAATATATATTCTAATGCAATTGTACAAATATGTAAAAATATTTTTAAAGGAAAGCAGTTACATGATTGCAGGATTCCCAGTGCCTAAATCAGGGATAGTCAGCTTCATGCTGCTAGTTATTTTGAACTGTAGCTCTCACAGTCCCTTGTTTTAATCACTTTAGCAGGCTTAGATGCAAATTCAAGTCTATATGGAGGCATCAGATTGCTGATCTTTGAACTAAACTAATTGCATGTTTACAGAAATACTTTGTCTACGTTCATGAAAAACAAACGGTCCACAGTGAAATAGTCACCAACTTTGATTCTTCTTTTATTGTTTCACTATTGAAGCAATCATTGAAGACTGTTTTTTGGGCTTGATAGAGAGACCTGTGCCTAAATAGGTTCTGAGATGCTTGCAAGAGATACCAACAAATGGAGAGCACAACTGTATGAATTAATAATAAAACAAATGCCCTTATGTGAGGTCCACCCACCTGACAGCCATTCTATATTTGAGGAAGAATTAGAATGCGTTTGATACTTCATCCAAGTCACATGAGATCAGCTGAGTTTCTGGCTTTTATATTTTTCCCCACAGTAATAATTTTGTTTTGTTTTGAAAAAAAAAATGGCATCAGCAGCCACTATAGTACCAAAACAGTACTATAACTTAATAGTTGTATTTATGAGCTTTGTACAGTTTTTTCAACTTGACTGCTTCAGAATGTGGAAGGGTTGCCATTCTAAATATACTGTTGTCTTGGGAATCGTAGCGCTTTCTTGGGAGTCATAGCTCTCACACATTACTTTGAGAATGGTTGAGAATTATAGAAGAACTAGAATAGGGGTTTTAAATTTTCTTACATATAATCAAAATGCAGGATATTCTAGAGTTCCCTTCTCTGTATTATTGATATGAAGGGCCCCATTGTCATGTGAAGCCCCTGTTCCTGCTCTGACATTGGGCTGTCTTTACAATTACATTGAGCAGCAACACATCCTCTATTAAATACAGTTGTTTGGAAAGATGTTTGTTTGCCTGATGTCAGAGCAGCTGTTTATATCTAGGGGTTTCATAGAATCATGGTAGCTAGCTTGGATGATATTTGATCATGTGGACTCTTTCCAGGGAAGAAGAAGCTCCATGTTAGAGCTTTTTAAATAAAGTATTGCACCCAGTAAGTAGAAGTAGGGTGTTTTAGGTTTGGAACTCAAAAGTATGTTTTAGCATAGTTAAGGTCTGTTGCAGAAATAATATTTTCAGAGGGATTTGGTTCCTTTGATTCTGAGATCAATCATTCCTGGCCTTGTGAGTAAAAGTGAAAAGCTTTTTATTGACTTGGGGAAAAAAAATAGAATGCCTTACATGTGATGCAAATGTTGACTTGCTATTGCTTATCTGGCCCACCTTGTCCAGAAATGCTGATTACTTTTTCAGTCCATTTGTCTATTCTCCCCTCCGTCCCATCCCCATGCCCTCAGATACCAAGTTTGGCTGGAACCACAATATATTAAATTATGCTTGCATGTGTATGGATTGAGCACCATTCTAACTTTTAAACTGCATGCCTCTGCCTATGTTTTTGTTTTATATATATGATGATAAATAGATCTGCTCTGTGGATTCTAAACTTGAGCTGCAACTCTGTGCACATATAGTTTGGAAATGTGAAACGAGAGATGGACTTTTAAAACTCGGTGCTTCAGAACTGGGCTAGTTAATTCTCTCTCATCTGTCCCTAACCAGGAACTGTCGTAATGGATTGGAGTGTATCATGATTCTCAGTTAACAGGGATTTATCAGCTGAGAAACTTGGGAGTTCTTATCCAAAATATATGGAAATCGTCTAGTTTTAAAAGTCTGAGGTACATTGATGTAGGTACAGATAGTCTTTGACTTACGAGCAGTCACTTAGTGACTGTTCAGAGTTAAGATCTCCCTTAAAAGGGGGGACTTAAAAATCCAAATCCAAACTTCTGGCAGTCACCCTCTGCCCTCCCAGCTATATGACTGTACTTTGAGTATTTGGCAACATGGCCATGTTTATGGCTGCTTGCAGCATTCTGCAGTCACATGACTTTTGCAATGGTTTTGTTGAAAACCCAGCACGTCTGGGTTTTTTTGGGAAAACCATGCCCATTGTGATTAATGGGTTCATTCAACAAATACTGCAAAAAAACTAAAATCAGGTCAATCAGATGATGACCCATTTTATGATTGTTACAGCTTACGACCATAATGGGCAGGCTGCATTATGGTTGTAAATCAAGAACTACCTGTGCCCAATGTTATCAGTATAAATTGCATTGGGGTAGATCACAAGTGGAAAACCTGCAGCTTAAATATCTTAAGTCTTCTCTTTGCAGCTTTTGAGACTCCTTGACCATGGATGATGCAAGCCAAGTGCATTGTTTCCTGTCCTTTTGAAATGGAAAAGAAAATATTGCTGTGGAAGCCCTAAAACAAAACAAAAACCTAAAAGCTTGTTTTCCATATGCATAACGTGATTCCACCTTTGTTGGCTCTGTTAACACCCTCTCAAACGTTGAATGAGGCAATCAACCACTAGAATGTTGCCTATTCCTAATGTCAATGATCTCTTCAGTACTTTTATTTGTATTTTCTCAAGCAACTCCAAAACAACTAAAAGTAATCATTTTATTACATGGAACAAGAACTTTTACTAAGGTTTCAAAACAAGTTTCCCCAATCTGGTGTCTCTTAGTGGAGACAGTGGCCGTAATCACAGTGGCCACAATCACAAGACCCTGGCCACAATCATGGCCAACCAGTATGAGGTTGCCAAAGGCTGCTTAGAAGATAGACCAATAGGTCATATAAATTCATATTGATTGTCCCATAAGGTAGACAAGTATTATTTTATTTATCTGAGTGAACAAATACTTGCTTGAAGCCATCCGATGTGAGTCAAAGCGTGAGGCAAAATTATTTATTGCACTTAACAACAATATAAACTAACAGCTTGTTTTGTTTTCATTTCGGTAAATGATGATAGCACAATAATTTGTCTTATCATTTGATGGGAAAAAATGGTAAGAAATTACATCAGCTTCATGTTGCTTCATGGCTGAGAAAGGTCAGGGTCCTCTCTTTCAGAGTTGGGACTAATATTAAGCAAATGTCCTCAAGAAATGTATTAGAGACAGTGCTTGGAAACGGCTTCCCTAAACGATGGCTTAGAAGCCTTTAGTTCTCCTTGTAAAATGAAATGATTTAACAGAGATTCTTAGCAAAGTTTTCAGTCAGTTGCCATTTCTGTTGTCCCATGACATTTTGTGTCTCTTTTCTGTCTCTGTCCTCCAGGACTCTTTCCCCTGCAAAGTCCCCATCATCATCTACTGGTTCCATTGCTTCCAGCAGAAAATATCCATATCCCATGCCTCCACTACCTGATGAGGAGAAGAAGGCCCACAGAGCTAGTGCCAGGGTATGCTTGACTTCTTTGGTTTTAGTGGAAGGGCTATCTGTTTGGGCACAGGTAAGAGGTCTTTGGTCTGTGATTGGGCTGAATTTGAAACCTGGATCAGCTGAGTATTTTAAAAATAGAAAAGCAGAAATGGGCAAGAAAAGGCCACAGTCACTGCAGTCCTTCAGAGAAAATTAGAACATTGGGCACTTCATTATTCCTACTAGAAATAGGACTACCCCATGTTTGTTGATGCAGAGAGCAGGATAAAAAAGAGAAGAGAGCTCTGATCCACTGCATTTCTTAGCGCTCCCCACCATTGGTAACATACTTTTACAAGCATGTTTGGGGGTATTGTCAAACAAGAAAGGAAAACTAAATCCCATTTCTGTAGAAACTGTTTTTGGCTGTGCATTTCCATCTCTCTGGGAAGTGGCAGGGTGCAATTCCACTGTACTGAAAGTTATCAAACTGGTGTGTGCTTTTCTGTTGCATAAGGAACAGATGGAAACTACTGCCCTACAGTAGACATTCTTTCTTTTTTTCTTTTTACAGCTATGGGAGACATCCATTTAAGTATTTAGCTTTCACCTGAGCTGTCACCAGAACTATTTACTTCAAATTTTATATACATTCAGCATCACTGAATCACTGAACATTCATCTGCTCAGCAGACAACTTGATGGAGCAAAGATACAGATAGTCACAGGATAAGCAAGTTCTCCCGTTGAAGGAAGACATTGATTTTCTACAGCTGATTCAAGTTTTGTGAATTACAAATAAAGATATTAACCTGGTATAGACAGAACTGAACATGCTAAGATACTGTGCATGATGTCAGATATTATATAGACATTCAGATACTGCTTTTGAAATCCCAATGGTGTTTTTTCCTGGTCTAATATGTCCCCAAATATCTCAAAGAGAGTGATTCAGAATTTGGTACATAATCATTTATGCCGTGTGCATGAACCTCTGTTTGCCACTATCCATGTGTAATGGGTTACTCATTTTACTGTAGTAGAGTTAGCATGCAGGAATAAGATTTTTTTCCACAGCTGGGTTCTAAAAAGACAAAATATTTTGACAACAGCTTCAACAAGAAAAAAGTTATTTTTTTTAACCTGTTACAGTTACATTCTCAGTAAAAAGCTATTTGTAGACAGTTGTGAAATATGAGCATTGTAGTTAGGTTTTTGCCTGAAGAGCGTGCTACAAAACTTAGGAGTCAAGTTAGATATTTCATGGCAGGTTCATGAATATAGCTTAGCTGCATGCAAAGGTCTCAGGTTCAATTTCATTTGCCAATAGAAACAAAATAATTTGTTGAAAAACCAGGAAAGCACTAATAGCCTCTGTTGATAATAGTGAGATAGATGGACCAATAGCCTAGTTGGATATAAGGTATGTATGATATCTGGCATTAAAGAAACAGCACTGCAGGAGGAAAAGTTGGCAATTATAGTGCTTTGTTTTTTATTTCCCCCCCCTTCAAAACTGATTTCCTATCAAAATTATCTAGCCCTTCTATCTCATTCATCAAAGTGCCATTCAGAATTAAACTTTGCCTCATGTTTTAAGAAGAACTAGAACTAAGGGTCTAGAATGTCTCTAAAATTTGGAGAACACAGATTTTTTTCCTCTTCTCATTAAAATCAATTGAATAAATCTGGATCCAAATGGAACCCATTTTTTAAATCTATTTGGAGCACCAGCCATTAATGTGAAGTTGGTCAAAACATTATATCTGCTGTACATATTAAAAACCTACTTTTTGAAATCTACTCATCTTAACCACCCAGTTCAGTTTCACTTTTTAACCAAGTTATCATATAATACTGTGTAAGCTTGTACTTGTTTTGGCCAAATAAGAAATGTTCAAACCCTTAACTGAATGACCAGAGACCATCTGTGTGTAGTTGTATAATGATTAGCTTTTCTGCTGGAATAACTGGAGGATTCTCATAATTTCTATTTGGATATGATAAGGGAGACTAATGTACATCAGGAGTCATCAGAATGCAACATTTTTGTGAAGCTTCTAGGAATCAAGCAATGGGAGGTTGTCAGTTTTTCATAGAAGAGTTATCTTGCCTGGAGGAGTTTCAGATGATATAAGACATACAATACAAGAAGAGAAAAATAGTCAAAGATGTATACAGAAAAAGATTTTTGAACATCCCAAGCAGGATTTCAATGCCCTCTTGCTAATTTCACATCCAAATTATGATCAGTTAAAATAATTACCATTGTCCATATGTCTTTGGTATAGAGTTCTTTTCACCAGCTGCTCATAAGCAAGATTTAGATAAGAAACTACTTGGGATGTTGGATCTGAGCATTATTTAGCACTGTGTGTTCTGCTTTAATATTCTATTATGGAGGAGATTTGGGGAAAATAATTGCCTTATCATGCCATAATGGAAGGACAATATTGGCTCAATTGCATGGACAGGATCTAAGGAGTCAGCCTAATGGTTCTTGCAAAATCTTAACATTAAAAGCATTCTCGGCATATAATATGATTTAATATTTGACAGTATTTGGATAGGAATGTCATTTGTTTTTCTGAATCTTCTACCTCTTTCACATAATTCCTTCTGTGTGCGAAGTGCCATATATGGCCTTCTGTTGTGTAACTGGACTTACTGTAGGAAATTACACTTTTTTGAGAATGTCAGTTCTACAAGGAGAAAAGGTTCTATTCTAAAGTTTTCAAGTGTAAATTATGTAAAACTTTAAAGGTATTATATTTATACGACTTTGCCAGTTATATTTATACAAAACTGGCTCTGCAGTCATAGCAGTCTCTAGAAAGTGGCATAAGGTTTTGGTAAGTATTTTGATTTGTACTAAATGAGAACAAAAATGTATAAAGGAAACTCATCCATAAGAGAATGTCTAAAAGATTATAAATGAATATATATAAATGTTTAATTTTGCAAATATATAGTGTGAGGCAAGGACGTGAAGGATGACTGCTGAAGTGAGGCCTGGTGAAGTTTAATTACCATTATAACTCTTTTTCTTTTGTTTTATTGACTTTGAATCAGCACTCTGTGCTACCCTTCCAATCAAAGTCAAAAACTCTCCTCACAGTTAAAGAAAAGCTATAATAGAGATCTTCTTCCCCATCACTTTTAATTCTTGCTAATTTTTAAAAGTTTAACATGTGCCTTTTTTGATCTTTGGCTTCATGTAAGTCCATGTGTTGTTCGAAAATGACATTGTTGCTGTCTTCCATTTAAATTACTAAGACAAAGGAAGTGGATTTTTTCTTTCCCCTTTCCTTTTCAGACAGAACTGAATGTAATGTGAGAACTGAGGTGATTGTAGATTGTTCACCAAGAAAATAATCATCCTCTGTAGTTAATTTGTAGACATTGTCATTGACCATTATTTGATCATGACTAACATTTGTTAATACCCTGACACTTAATAATTTTAATGTAAAATGAAATATAATTTTAATAAACTGGTGTTTATTTCTATGGTCTAGTGCAGGATTTCTCTGTTTACAAGCTTGAATTGTCTTGGTATGTAAAAAAAGTTATGGATGCCAATCAGCAAAGTAAAGTAAATCCAAGACAATGAAAGTTGGCAAATGGATTTTGAGTTCCAAGCTACTGTCCAGATAAAATTCTAGGAGGGATGTTTCTTCCAATTACTCCTGTTGCTGGTGTATTTTAACTTTTTTGTTTATGATAAGAGCATAGCTACTTTCAAATTTTTCACTTGTTGTCTTTCAATTGACATAAAAGGGCAATAATAGCTGGTTTCTGAGAACGGGTTGTATCCAAGGTATAATGCCAAGAGAAAAAATGGAGGGTACTTGATTTGTTAATGATGGCATGATGTACCACAAGTGCACCTGAAATAACTGCCACAAACATCATTTAACAACAAAATTATAACAAATGCTGGATTTTATACAAGCAGCACAGCCTTTGTGCTCTCATATCACTGGATACAACCCACTGTTCTTTCTTCATAAGAAAATTCTTGGTCCCAAAAATTTAATGCCTTTTCCTTTCACCTTTTTTATAGTTAATATCTTAGTATGATGTGGTTGACATAAGTTCTCCAGCACTCTTCAGCTTTGTTTCGCTGTATAAGCAAGGAAATATGTAGATAAAAGAAAATAAGGACATTGTCTTAATAATTGCTTCCAAACTATAGTTGTGTGTTAACAGTACAAGTACAAGGCAACAATACAGAATGATTTTAATAAAAGAAAAAGCAACAGAATAGGTTATCTGGGAATAAGTATGAATTATGAAGGTATCAGGATATATCTGTTTTAAAGGATATTTTGGCACAATTTATTTCAACAATCAAAGCTATCATAAAGAAGTAATTTCCACTTTCATAATTCCTAGTCAGTATAAGCATAGCAATTCTGAAGTCAGTATAATTTGTAAGGGTAAATTGAAACTAATACTCAAAAATGACCATTAATACCTGGGAAATTAGTCCATTACAACTAGATCTCAAAATAAATCAGTCTCAAGTAAAAAAAAAAAAAAGCCGAGTATATAAAAACTTTCAGAGCTTTATAACTGGATTTCTGCCCTCATAACTGCTTAAAAACAAAAACAGGATCACTTTTCCATTTTATCTGAAATGTTGTCTTAGTTGCAATAGTTTGGATATGTATTTATAATAGCTATTAATTATGTTTGTGCTACTTAGAAGGCATCAGCAATTCCATATGATGTGTAAACCTGGTTTAAAATGACTTTTTTGATAGCATTTATAATAATTCAGTAATTTTTGGAGTCCCTCACCAGGTTTGCTAAGCATATCAATCTTAATCTTATAAAACAATTGGTTCTAATCTTCAGTTCTAATGAAACATAGTTTTTGTAAAACTTAATTTGAAATCCAAAAAGAAATCTAACATAGCTATTTGAAAGTTTTTTTTTTTTAAAATAGAGATAAATTAATATGGACTAGAAGATCTCCTCCAGCCTTTTGATTCTAATAATGTAAGTGGGAAGCATTACAAAATCAAGACAAAGCGGCTAGTGTGGGATAATCTTCCCTACATCATTTTGACAATCAGGCAAGATGAAAATGGCACAGTGGGAATTTGACGAATAGATTTGTAAATCTTCTTTAAATTACAAGTATGAAAATCAAAATAAAATATCCCTCTGGTCTTTATAAATTAGAAAAATGGCCATAGAATATTTTTTTAAAGCCTTAGAGGCCTTATGACCTTACATATTCAAATTTTTGAAGATATATTTTTTACAAACTATTTAGAAACACTTGTAAATATGCTTTACTGCCCTCTGGATGCTTAGTGGTGCTAAGTAATAACTGTAAAATAACACAGTTGTAATTCTGCAAATCCTAAGGTATCACATATCTTACTATGATACAATAATGCTGACTTGCCTAATATTGAGAATATATATGTGCTAGGGCATATGGTCTGGTGCTTATTAAACTATAAATCTTTAAGCAGAAATGTACCACTGAGTTATCTGGATACTGGTCACTATTCTAACATTTTATGGAAGTGTGCTGGCAATTTATTTTAATTTTAACTATTAATTATTGTGGTTTTTTTCAATATAATTACTAACATATTGTAAATCTGTCACTAAAGCATTGTCAACGTAAATACTTAAACATAGTTGGTGAAAAATATAGAAATTGGATTCTTGATGTAGTGCTTTTGTGTTGGTTATATAGTTCAGATAATTAAAATTATCCCATGTGTAAAAAGCTGTATTTACCACTGGATATTGTTTCTATAATAGCAACTAATCATGTGTTTCTTGAAACATTAAATTTTGTCAATTCCAATGCAAACTCTCCCCTTTCTATCACTGCAGTGTTGAATAATTTTGTTGTTGTATCAAAATTCATAAAGCCAGCTTTCCTGTAATGGGACAAAATAATCTTTTTAATAAAGTTATAACCTGGGGATATGAAATCTTGCTTATTTGAATCACCATAGAGTTGCTTACTATGAAAATATTTAACACAAAAAATTACATTGTTAGTAATGTATCATTATATCAATAAAAAGTGAGCTTCAAATCATGGCAATTGTACTTTAAAATGTTTAATAATTATGGTGTTGATCAAAGACTGTTACTTTTAAGGTTTGTTGGTTGATAAAATCTGATCAATTATCTAGTATCCAGAGTGGACTCATTACTACTAAAAAAGGATCACAATAAAAATTGCAAGTATGTTTTGCAAGATACAAGTGAGAGCTGGAAAGAGACAATTACTGAAATTATGAATATGTCTACTTAGATATTTTTGAGGAATAAATAAATATGTATTGTAAATTGAATTGTAAATCTGAAAAAGGTGTGCCAGTTGGCCTGGAAGAATTCAAATATAAACACAAATTCTAGAAGTGAGCATTTTAATGTACAAAGAATAAGAAAAGGAGTATGCTCAAGCTGGCATTATTTAGTTTACCTTATAATTTCCAAATAATAAAGCTAAGAATTTAGGTGGGTGACCAGCTGTAGGCTAGCGATTATCTTAAATGTAATGGCAAATTCCTTACGCATTGTTACTAAAAAACTAAAAGGACATAGAATTATACTCTCTTGGTGCAGAAGAAACAGCAGGTGATATAGTAAAACCATTCTAGCATAGCCTAAAGGTAAACTCACGTTCACCTTTTGGCAAATAGATGTTCTATGACTTGCTATGCCTTTTATGGCAGTGTTATTGTAAGTCTATCAACCAACCCCCCAATATTAAACATTCTTATTACAAATTATGGCTAATTACTATTGCTGTCATTGTGGTGGTATTCAGCCTGGTTGCACCGATTCTAGAGAACTGGTAGTGTCAACAAGCATTTAGCTCTCCTTTGTTTTCAATTCTAACCCAGCTGAATTGCGCAGAACAGTTGTTTTCTGCACCTCCACAACCTTTCTACTCACCTGGGCTGCCTCTGGTAAGTTCAGTAGCTGCATTTTTGAAGCGTGCTTGCGTGCTTACCGAACCAGTAGTAAAACCGGTTGCATCCCACCACTGCTGCCATAATACAGATACATAATGCTGTATTTTTTTTTCTAGTTCAAATGCTAATATTCCTTATATACCACTCCAACTAAACCTTACATTGCTGTAAATATACAGCTACTAATGAAACTATATCCAGACTATTACAGTAAGTTATATTCAGCTTTGACCAACTCATTCTTGTTTTATTTCATATGGAAGTCTGGAAAGCCTCTATCATTCCAATTTAACATACAGCCTGGGAACAAACTTATGGCCAGCTCCACAAATAAGGAAATAGGAAGTGTTTTCACTATATGAACTATGTGAGAGTACTTAACAAAACAGAAAAAGTTTCCTGAAAATGCACTCCAATTTAAATGTAGATACTCAAAAGAAATTTATAAGGTCTTTTTCCAATTGTTGATAACATGTATAATTCTGGAAGATTAGAAATATTCAGAGTGGGGATACATGAGTACAGGAAGTCCTCCAGTTACAACCACAATTGAGTTCAAAATTTATGTTACTAAGTGAAACAAGTTTTGCCCCATTTTACACATTTTCTTGTCACGGTTGTTAAATGCATGTTAAGTTAGTAACATACTGTTCTGACCCAGCTCTCCAACACGACAAACCCTCTGAAGTGAACTCAAGAGTCCTTTAATTAGGAGTTCTGGCAGGTCTGGCAAGGAGTTTCAATGCAGGCTAACAAGGCTGTCTGGCCGGAAGATGAATACTTGTCTGCTACATCTATCCATCTCTGCCCCCTGCCTTTTATCCCCAGAACTAGGTGGGGCTTCATTAGCAACGGTGGCTCTTCCTTCCCAAGAATTGGCCAACAAATTTCCACTGCTCTCTTCTGCCTGCTGTGCATCCACGCGTCAGGCACTGGACCCACTGGACTTCTTCCACAGCCATCTCAAGATCTGGGGGCGGT
>JANHFJ010000135.1:14990-26057 GCA_032468195.1 Cerberus rynchops | reverse complement strand
AAAGAAGAGGGAGTCAAGCTATTCTCCAAAGCACCTGAAGGCAGGACAAGAAGCAATGGGTGGAAACCAATCAAGGAAAGAAGCAACCTAGAACTAAGGAGAAATTTCCTAACAGTTAGAATGATTAATCAGTGGAACACCTTGCCTCCAGAATTTGTGAATGTTCCAACACTGGAGGTTCTTAAGAAGAGATTGGATAACCATTTGTCTGAAATGGTACAGGGTTGCCTGGCTAAGCAGAGGGATGGACTAGAAGACCTTCCAACCCTACTCTTCTCTTCTGCTGGAAGGCAAATAATATCTGAATATTGTAGTTTCTGGGCATTTGAAGCTTCTAGTCCAATGTTATTATCAACCAATACCCAAAGATCCGAAGATGATTTAATAGTAGTCAACATTTGATGGTTTCAAAGATGCAGTCAATATTTGACAGGGTCTGACAGGTTAACAATCAGTATTTGACACTACTCATCAGCAGAGTTGCAGTAACAGCCAATATGGCATGTCACACTATCTGACATGTTTCAATCAGCTTCTCTTTGTCTTCCAGCAGATTTATAGGCGCACTGAACACTTTTTATTTTAACACAATTTTATTAATCAGGAAACATCCCTTTGAAGAAGGAGAAAAGTACAAAGTGCTGAACTGAAAACATCTGATGACAACTTCCTGCTTTCAATTTCAAACGGTGACTCAATGTAAAATGTTGAAATGGAGTCGTAAATATTTGTACAGCTAGCAAATTCTATTTAAACTTTGGAATGTGTTTGGATGAAAGTGTTAATGGCTTGTTTTAAAATGTTAATCTTTACTAGCATTAGTATCTTCACTGCATGGTAAATGAGCACTGATCATGGTTTAGTGGAGACCAATGACATAAAAATACATGTCTAAGGATGAAAAAGAAAGGAACCACTGTTATAGACATTTTCATGCCTGCTTACCTGGAGCAATCCTCACTTACAGTATCTTGGCTATGTGCTGTGTCTGACTACAATGATGTGGTACATGTTACAATATGGAAGAAAGTAGTATTTGGGATGAATTTTAAGGAAATTGTCTAGGAGAATAGGCCGAAGAAACTTGGGGTGTTTAGTCTGGAGAAAAGAAGCCTAAGGGGAGCCATAGTGAGTTCTATATTGCTGGAGGTTTTAAAGAAGTGTCTGGATAGCTATCACTTAAAGTTAACTGATTTCGCAGAAGATTGGATGAGCCTTATGCCTTTGTAACTCTACAGTTCTGTGATTCTATGAAAACACAGAAAACAAACATGTGTCTGAGGTTGACACTCCAGAACAGTTTTACACCAAGGCAATGATAGCCAAGTGGGTGGGTTGAACATATTAAAGTAGGAGTTATGGAGGCTAGCTGAGCCTAAAATACTGCTTTCCAAAATGGAAACAAAAAGTGGGTATGTATCCAAAATGCAATACATTCTGTTCTACCCTATTGCTCACAACACAGGCAGTTTACACAATAAAAATAAAACACCATACAATATGCAATAACTTTACAGATGCAGCTCAGGTCCATTGTCCGTGATAAAAGCCCATTACAATAAGATGCTTTTTACCACTTTGTGAAATTTTAGAATCCTATCATTATAGAATAATAGAATATTTGGAAAGTCCAGGGAAGATTTAGATTTAGACTCTGGGGTGTCAAACTGGCGGCCTGTGGGCTGGATGCATTACATGCAAGCCATGCCCACCCCAGCTCCACGAATGGAAAAAACATTTTGAAACATCATGTGATGGCAACGTGACACAGCAAGTTTGACACCCATGATTTAGAAGTATTTGGGCTCAATGTGTTAAAAAATTAATGATCTTACACTGGGATATTAATTTCCTCCCCAAAGTTAGATATAATCCCAAGTCATGATTTCTATAACTATGGTTCATTCATCAAGCCACAAGTGGCTAGATTCACATATCACGCTAAATTAAAGCCCAGGATTTATGTCAATGTTTTGCAACATTGGCAACTTTTAAAATGTGCAGACCGAGAATTGAAGTCCACGCATCTTAAAGTTGCCAAGGTTGAGAAATACTGGCTTAAGCTGATGACTTCTCAGAATAATAAAATCCACAAGCTAATCAATTAATAAGTAATTTCCAGAGGGCTGCAGGAATCTATCCAGAAAGAAAATAGGTTGCAGCAGATTTTGTTGAAAAAACTGTAGGGTCCAAGCAGTTGTTGGAGTCAAGAATGAATGAAGGACACCAATAATAAACAGTAGGAACCTACTAACACCCTTTGTCCACTGTAATTTCAGGCTGGGGAATGAGTTACAAGATTGGGAATCGAAGCAAGAAAGGTTGGAGATATTTCAGTACAATGAAATGCACATAAATTGTGTCACACAACTTTAGCCTCTTGATGTCAAATTTCGCTTGTACAATTGCAAAGTGCTAGAATGGTTGGGCTGGATGGCTAGACTGTCTTCACCGCCCTTGTAGTTTCAATAAACCATGCACTTACAATAGAAGTAAGGATATGTTTCTGGGTACATCCTGAGCCCTGGATTTCATTTTCACCATCCTTTCATGGAAATGCTACATTTATCCATACAGCCGAACCAGGTTTTGCCTAACTATAGTTTATTAAATAAATTACAATTGGCTGCACCTGAAATCAAAATTGGGTATTATAATTTAAAGTGATATATAACCAAATCCAAATTCTTTCCCAGATGTCTTCATTTCGGCAGCTAATTCAGATGGGAATGACCTAATGTGCTTACTACAGTTAAAAGCCAGGCAATCAGAATTTTTATCAATTCACTGCAAGTGACTCAGAACAACTGCCATATCACAAGATATCGTCTTAACCACTTTTGCTCTAAACTGAACCATGCTGTTCATTTCCTGGTCCTCTGGATAACTAAAACAAACTACAGGATGCTAGCTGAATTGGAAATCTTTGCCATGTTTCTATTTCAGTTCCCAATCCAGCTGCTCTGTTTTGTATCAGGGTTTCTACTACACTTTTGAAAAACAAATCCAGCCAGTTCTAGAAACCATTACAAAACCAGCTTTGGTTGCAAACCTGTGTATTCTTTGATGCTGCAACTCTGGTATTATTAAATAAGAAGAGCAAAATCTATTTCCTCCATCAATACAAAACTGGTCTACTAAATCATTCCTCCTCCTCCTCACACAGGCACATATATTTGCTGGCTAACAACCAAGTATGTGCAAGATCCAGTCATGTCTGGACTCCTGGCTGCCCACGAAGGCATGAGGGCGGGGGAGTGTCTCAAATTTATGAAAATCTAATCTTGTTACTCAAAGCAATCTGGGTGATAAGCCGGGAGTGATTCATTGTCATTCCCACCATCAGGTCCCATGTGACTGACTTGCATTGGGCACACAATTTCATTTATCTCGGTTCCAAGCACCGGCCAGGCAAGATTTCTTCCTAATTGGAATGAAGACTTGCTGCTTTATAAATGTAGGCCAGAAAGGCTGAACCACTTTGAAACGGGGACCAGTTCCTTCAAGTGGCTTATCTGGGACCATTTGCAGCTGAAAGAAAAACAGACAAAAGGTTCCCCCCCCCTCCAAAATATCTTATTCATTTTCAAAGTGAAGAGTAATCTCAGTTGCTGTTTCTCCAAAGAATAGCGTTCTTACTATTCAGATGAAAATGTGCTACATGCTCCTTGTAAGAGCAAAAGAGAGCTACCATAGTTTGAATTAGTGATGAAGACTGTGGGTTCTAGTCCTGCCTAAGGCATGAAAGCTGGCTGGATGACTGGCCCAGCCACTCTCTCTCAGCCCAACCCATCTCCCAGGGTTGACATTATTGAAAATAAGAAGAGGGAAGAGTACTGGATTTGTTTACCATGTTGTTTATAAAGTTAGAGCTCTATTTATAAAAATGGGGTTTTAAAATAAAATCTAAAAAATATATATACTCAAAGTCAGAATCATTCATTGTAAGTCCCAAATACAAAGCTTTACATGCAATTTACATGCCATATAAAATGTAAATAGAACCTAGATTGACATTTTTCTACCCTTTCATTTTTAAAGCTCTGAATGATATGGAAGTATACACAAATTCACACTCCAACATAGACACCCCAAGACTTGATAAGGCTACTGGATTCACGCGAAAGAGTGGAATATTGAACTAAACCTTGTTAAGTTAGTTTTGCATTATTGTGATCTGCAGTAGACACTGCTGGCAAACTGCCATTGTTTAATGACTATAATGTCTGAATCCACATATCCATATTGTAGTTTTCTGTGATGTGAGAATCTAGTTAGTAGCTAACCTAGGTTCACAGTATGAAGACACAAAGTATAGAAAACAAAAAAGAAAACGGCAAAAAGAGAAAAAGATAATTTTTAAAAAAAAAATAAATACAACAATGTCTTCTGCCATTCTTTCTATTGAACAATTATCATCTTTCCCCCATCCTCTTTCTCTGGGTTTAAAATCTCCAATTCCCCAAATCATCAATTCAATCTTTTCTTCTTATAACAAAATAGTCTATATAAGGTTTCCAGCCTTTTAGCTCCACCATTTCTGCAAGTTCAGTTAATTTTATAATCCACTGTAGAGACGGAGTGAACTTTCCCCAACTTGACACCCTCGTGCTGGGCTGTGACTCTCATCATCCCCACCCAGTGGGAGCAGTTGGAAATTTCAGATCAACACATCTAGATAGTTCAGAGCAGACAGTTGGCTTCCATGAAGCTCTTGCTTGTTACTAATACAAATTCAAGGAAAACCTTTGTCAGAAGTTTTCTAGGTCAGATGGGAGTTTCATAGTTCTTCAACAGAATTGAACCAGGGAATATCTATTACCCAGATTAAGAGCAACATCTCCAGTGTGGGTGCTGACAGTGGAAGAATGAAACTGTGTGAGATACATGAAATTGAAGACCAAGGCAGAATTTTAATAACTCTTTCCCAAAACCACTGAATACATCCTGACTCGGGAATTGGTTCATCTTTAATTAATCAGTTACCCAAGAAATTTAATCTCTTGCTAGTCTTTGGATGATTTCTCCCCCCACCAACCTGAACAAACTGTTTACAATGAAGATCTGTTCCTATCATCCATAGCTAGAACTAATTCAAGAAAACTATTCCAATTTTCTATAAATTCTGTCCTCTTCACAAATCCTTTCACAATTAGCTGTTTGTTTCACCGACTGCTTTATAAGTCTTACCTCAGAAAGATCCAGTAATCTGTTTTCTTTCCCCTAAACTACAGGGGAAATAAATCCATTGCTTATTTTTACATATACCTGGCAATGAATCCCTCACATTCTTCTACCTGCCCTATTTACCTTATTAATTCATATTTGTTTTATTGCAGTTTCCCCCCTTCTCTTTTAATCTCATTTGTGTAAGACTTTCATTATTTTTTGTGGTTTCCTTAACTCGGCTAATTAACCATGCTGGCATCTGGTGGATGTGATGCAGCCTCAAAAGTGCCCCCCACTTTGCTGTGAAGTGTTTGTGTTGTAGTTCTTCACAGTGGATTCTCTGCTATTCTTCCTTTTTTCCTTTAATGTATACTTTTAATCTGGCAAAACATTCCTAAAAATCAGGAAATGAGTCACTAGAACAAGGAATGTGTTTGCCTGTTAAATCTTGGAAATTTGTAGTAATTCCCTGTGTTTGGATGGACGTAGCTCAGCAACTGGGCACATGGAATGGAAACTGCATTGCAGAAGTTGCTCCATTATTATATAACCAGAAAAACCAGAACACTTGGTCAAAGAAAGTGCAGGAGGAAAGATGCCAATAAATAAAAAGGATGCGAACAGCAAGGACTAGCAGGACCAGGGAATTCTGCTTTAAATGGATAGAGGGTTGAGTTGTATGCTAACATTTACCCCCCAAAACTAGCTCTCCTCTGTCCATGTAAAAACAGTTCCTTTAACCAATAACATTTGATGTGGTGTGAAATTATGTGCCTGCTGTATATATATTAGCTAAAAGATTGTGGTGGTGTAGAATTAAGAATAAATGATGGGAAAATGGTTTATCGGTCTATCCCAATGCAAACTGGGTTTTGTACAATTTTGCCCGACATCCCACAAAAGGGCTTGAAGAAACCCAGTGCTTTTCAGCTAAATAAATACAGTAGAGGAGTAGACACACAAAGAATGCAAGTTTAAATCAGTACCAGCATTGATTATCCCAGTACATTATCCCAGCCAACACTGGTGGCTTGTTGCTTGAGCAAAACAACTCCTGGGTTAAGCACCAGCACCTGTGTGGAATTCCAAAGATTATACTAGATAGACTAAGAAAGAAAAGCAGAGGGATAAAAGGATTACAAAGGATTCACAAAATCTACATGAATTGTAGAATTGGAAGATAAACGGAGCTTCCTATGGTTTAGGGAGATGAGTAACTGATAACTCAGCTGAAGTTCCTTAAAGCAGTGTTTTTTAACCACAGCAGCTTTAACTTGTATGGACTTGAAATTCCAGAATTCCCCAGCTGGAATGCTGGGAATTGAAGTCCATACATCTTAACAGTTGTTAAAGTTGAGAAAGGTGCCCTGGAGAATACTTCCTTCAATTTTCCAGCAAGAAAATGGGGGAGATGAGCAAAACTCTCTCTCTCTCTCTGTAGTGTGTATATATGTGTATGTAAATTTTAGAGATACAGTACATGTAAAATAATGAAGAGCAGACATCTGTCAAGATTCTACCAATCTACTAATGCCTGCCACAATTATACACACATGGTTGTGGGTTCAAAATAATGTATTACTCAGTATAGGTTTGCAAAAAGGAAATTCCAAAGTACCCAAGACAATGGTTTCCAAATCCTTTAGCTTTAACCGAAATGTTTGATTCACTCTGTCTTACTTTGAAGCTGGACAATGTGTAGTTGTCTAGAAATTATTAATCTATGGCATCGAACATTGTTCACCATTACTAAGTTAGTGGCTACAGGAAATTGTGGTTCACCATCATCTCTGATGATCAGAGATTCTGATACGGTGATATAACAATTTCTTCTCTAACAGGGGAAGCAAACAAACAGGTACAAAAGCCATAGTGTTAAACCAAGTATTAAGATGCTTCTGGTAATGGAAACTGTTTAATAGTAGAACAAACTACAAAATAAAGTGCTGGATCTTTGTTCATTTGAGATTTTAAATAGAAGCTGGATGGTAAAGATGCTGAAGCAGTACATTTTCTGCATCAATAAAGATAGGATTGGAATTATTTCTATGGGCTTATAAATTCTCTACCAGAGAACTTCTCTGTTTCTACGGTAGTACCCCACCACCATGTCTACCATTGTATGTGAATATCTTTGGCTATTATGACTAGAAATTATACGACTTGCTGTCTAAACATACATGAAAAACACATTACTGAAGAATTTTATTTCATGTTGTAGGATTTCTGAATAAAAGTCACCTCCCGAGGCAGCTGCCACAATCATAGCTCACATTTTGCATAAACTTGCAACTCTGAATTAGGATTTATTTGGGTTTATTTTAAATACCTAATCTTAAACCTAGAGATAACTTGGTTAGATCTTTATGAGCAACCCTCTCTCCCCAAAACAGTAAATACAGTAAAGTTATGAGGTGATAAAATTGAAAATATGAACCTGAAGGATGTTCCTAGAAAAAAATTCTACTTGAAAATTACCAAAGGTGGCGTAAGACTAAACAATAGTATTCTAGGCTACTTTGCAGTAAGACTACTTTAAAATTCAAGAGATTCTGTGTGATACATCCCACCTGCTGTGTGAATTTTGCAGGTCTTGGAATTGATAGCACAAAGTTCAGAAATCCATAACAAACGCCTCTAGCTGGAAGCTAAAACTGGTTTTTCTAGAAATTGTTTACTATCACCCTGCCACCCAAATTAAGGACTCCATGATCCTTAGAGATATACTCACAGAGTAATCCAGGAAGAGAAAATAAATACTACTGAGAACTGTCCCAGATTCCCAAATCCACATTTTAATCTACATTTTCCCTTCTTGTCCTCCACCCTCCTCAAGATGAGCCATTTGCAATTTGTCACTGAACCCTAGCACATGTGTTGGTTGTAAGTGACAAAGACCAGGGTTTTCAAAAGTAAACAAAGCACTTTCTGACAAAATGTGAAGAAAAGAAATAAAACTGGTAAAATTACCAGTCCTCACCCAACTTGGATAGTGAAATTCAAAAGGGTTTTGCAACTGAGTGTTATGTCTAACCACTTCTGTTTCACATTATTTATGCCCCTTAATATTCTGGTTTCCCATTTACTAATTTTGTTCCTATAACAGACAGAGTGTAGACAATAAAACAGCTGTTGAATTTGCCCTCTAGCCTTTTCTTCATGCCAGAAAATCTATCATTTGTATATGCTGATAAGAAAAGCCACAGAAGAAGGAAAGAAAGAGCTGTAGGTCCAGAAATATCTTTTTCTCTTTCCTTTTCCAAGAATCCCTGTTTTGTTGTCCTTACCTACCCCTAAAGTTGACTCAAGGTCAAGTCCCTCAGGTTATAATGCTTGAAGTCCTTATTTAACAGGGGCATCTCTACATCAATAGGACTACTTCAAAGCACAGGATGCTTTGAGGATTATAATGATCACAGATCTCTGACTTCAAAAATGTTAAATAGCAATGGGAATCATACACCTTAGTCAACTTTTCTATGGACCTTCAGGGTACTGAAAGATTATTTGCACTGAGGTCAATCAGAGCCAGTTCCTTTACATATAATGTGTATATTTTTAAAAATTAAATATTGCTTTTAAAAAAAGGAAGATAGAATTATTCTATTAATACAAAGTAAGAAAAAGAAAAGAAAAAAGGAAGTTAAAAGTGTAAAGAAAAAAATAAAAGTAGGGAAAAAGATGCAAAGTAGCTCTAATCTTTACAGCAGTTATAAGTACAATTATAAATATATCCCTTACTCTATGGTTAGAACATAACTCTCTTCAGTCTAGGATTGATTATACTTACTATAAGCTGTTAAGGGGTTTCCAGTTGGCAGTACACATATATACTGTCTTTTCTCTTATTAAAAAAATCAATTTAGCCTTCTCAGCAAGTGTGTACACCACTTGCACCACTGGGTGTAATGTCAGATCTTTCTATTTTTGTCCATATAATAATCTCATTGCAGTTATCATGTACAACAACAAAGTTCCACAACTTTTTTCCAATTGTTTGCCCATCAATTCCAAAAGAAAACCTCTGGTCTCAATTGTATATTAATCTTTAAAATCCTCCATGTGTATATCTCAACCCAGAATTTTGTAGTTTTTGACATGTCCACTAATTATGATAAAAGCTTCCTTCTTGTTGTTCACATTTCCAATGTAAATTTAGAATGCCTTTATAGACAGTCCTTGACTTACATCCATTCAAAGTTATGAGGGGCCTCCAAAAGATACATTTACAACCTGGTTTTGAAGTTATGACTGCTGCAGCATCCTTATAATCAACTGCAGGAATGCTAGTGCCCCTGCCTATCTCCCCCTCCGTATTCTCATTTTGGCATATCCAACATAATGACTCTTAAAATGTACATCAACATTGACTTTATCCTATCACATATACCAACCAGTTCCTGGTGTAAATATAATCAACACGAGAAACCTAACAGAAGAATTCTAAGTCTACCTGGGACTTACTTATAAGTAGATCCAATATCCTATTTGTGAATCACACATTCAAAAATTCTAGCCTCAAATAAATCAAAGTGAAAAGGCAGAGTTGTTCCCAAATAGATTGGATCAGAAGTTAATATATCTTTTAAGTGATTGCTCTACAAGACAACAGTGTGAGATATAATTAGACCCAAAATGCTTTTCTACTAGTGCAAAATTTAGCACAACTTGCAAAGCTTCTTGTGCAAGCAGACACATGATAAGAATGACTTCAGAACTACTATACTGCATTACTATTTCAGGAACTTTCATTCTTATACATCTTCCATTCTTATAAAACTGTCCAGTTTGCCATTTTTTCCCTTCTACCTGTAGTTCTTCTGATCTAAAGCAATATAATTTAAAGTAACTAGAGGAACAATTTCCTTTGGGAAGGCAAAGACAGAAAATTTTACTTGAATCTTATCTCTATAAACAAATACATAAATCGTTGGAATGATTCCAAGCTCTCATAACGTTTGTAAAACCTATTAATTATCTTGTGCATCAGGTCTTCCAAACCAAGCTCTATCCTGGTTGAGACTGATTACAATTCCATTACAAAAAACATTCCATCACTTCTGACAAGTATCAGTTTATTTTTAGAGACACCAATCTTTAATTTTAAGAACCACAACTACATTACTTCATAGACCTTCTGTAACAATGCTGTTATACACAATCCTATTACCAAACAACTACTACACCCAAAACTTCTTTGAAAAATCACCTAGTCCAATCTAGTGAAATGCAAGATTGAAACATAGCTGAAAGGCAACCAGGCGAACTCTTCTTAATGAGAGATTTTGTCACTTTTCAAGGCACTTTGCTGTTCCACTGGACATCATGAATCAACAAGAATAACAACTTTATTTGAAATATCCTATCTTGTAATTGGAGCTCAGAGGTTTGAATCCAACCTTATGGAAAAATAATGCTCCATAATCCATGCCAATTTAGCACAATTTAAACCATCAGAAGGCACATAAATTTAATCTAACTGATCCAACTTGATTATTTTTATGCCTGCACTATTAAGGTTAGCAGAACATCTAATTACTCTAGCAAATACCAAGAGAGGCTATCAGGCAGACATTCTGTACCTTCCTTATAAAAAGGAAACTAATAGAAAGCAGGTAGAAAAAGATGTTTCTTCTGTTTGTTGGCCCACTGCTAAAACACGGTATTACCAACATTGCCTACTTACATACTTGTACCTCAAATGGAGTTTGCAAGTCTTTGTAGTATTGACTTTGAAGCATCCAAGATGATCTAATTGTGGATTTTTCTCTCCACAGGAAAGAAATTCATAGAACATGTATGCTGCCATCAAGACAATGGCTTTATATTTTATTTATTTATTTATTTATTTATTTATTTATTTTATTGGATTTTTATACCGCCCTATCTCCCAAAGGA
>JANHFJ010000127.1:186528-189769 GCA_032468195.1 Cerberus rynchops | reverse complement strand
TACCATGTATGATTGTGCATGTGACAAAATTTGAATTTGAATTTGTATCATAAAATCAATATCACTGAATGAACTTTATGTTATTTCAACAAATTACCACTGGTAATTTCACTGTTTTCATCTTAAAAGGAACAGCTTGGGAGATTTTCAAATGTATTTTATAGGTGGCAATCTTTAAGTCAATTTAAATGTCTTTGTTGTGCTCGTAATGGGTTCATGTGTAATTATGCAAAGAAAAACTACTTTTACCAAATTTGGGGTAATTTAAATGAGGTTTGGGAAGCACTGGCTTATTTCCTAGGCCAGTTTCCAGACATTCTTACCTGTTCTGGACAAATTATTAAGCAAGACAATACTTTTTGATTTTATTTCTATACTGGAAGACGCTAGCAGTACTTACATGTGAGGCTGTGGAGAACAGCCTGGACTGCTATTTCCATTGCTGTCAATATGCTCCAAGGAACCATTGAGATCTTCATGGACTGCTTGTAGTAAGCCACTGGATGTGTTGTTTATTAATCCGGGATTACCAAGCAAAGGTAAACTACTTTCTGCCAGTGCAGCCTAGCAGTGTGGAGATGATATAGCTTAATAAATATTGAGGTGCATACAAGTAAACAAATGCCTAGAGAAAAAATTGCTCTGTTTTTTTTCTCTATCTAAGAAAAAACACACTCTTAGCACTGCTGGATGGAGCTAATAAATATGTTCTGATGCTGACATGCACACCATGTCTTCTGCCTTCAAACTCTGATTCTAAAATGTACTAATCTTAAATCTTATGTCCTAACTTGTAGCGTACATTTTGTTTCTGTTGCCAGTCTGTATAAAAAAATGACCAGAACTTAACTCAAAAGAAGAGAGTTCTGACATTTGCCTTTTCTGCATGAAAATTATATTTTACAATTAAACTTTAAAGTTTTTGCTATGAGCACCATGTTCTCTAACACTACGATATGAAATCATTTTTGACAGCCTGGATAAATATTAATGCATATTCACATGCATTTGCAAAAGCTTCTATCAATCTAGTATTTGAAATAAAACGGAGTGTTCCAGATTTTGCCACAGGGTGTCCTTCTTGCTTCTTTACATCAAAATGAAGAGAATTAGAACAGGTAGTTCTTGGTGTGCTAGGTAATACAACTTCTTTGGGAGATTAACCCACCTATTAATAGTGCCCTAAATGCCCAACTAACATTAACATAGAAAGATTAACATCTTTCATACAAGAAACAATGCAAGCAGAAGGAAGTGGGCATATAAAAGAAATGAATGGTTTAATGATTTACCTGTAAGCTTGCATTAAGTGCTGCTCCATAGCCTAAACTGGTGGGTATATTTTTCACTAACGGTGGGCTTCTGAAAAAACAATTTTTCAAAGATAAATTTATTAATTAAACAGAGAACAGAAAGAAATGATACAGCATGGGAACAGCACAATTTTTACATCAACGAGGAAAAGAATCCTGGATCGATTTAATTTCAACTAATTATTTGATCAATTTATTAATCCACAATAATTGATCAATATTAAAGTATTAAGTGATCCATTGTCATTGGACTCACAGGCTACTCCTTTAGAAAAATCCAGTGAAACAAAGGAAGCTGTGAATAGTGCATAGATTCTCCATCGTTTAACAGAATTAACATGAACTCATTTATTTATCCGCTAGTTTAGGTCCCATCTTTTCCCATCAACTCAAGTGCCATTGATACCACTTTCTCTTCCAGTCGCATACACATTTCACTGCATTTCATACCATGTATGGCTGTGCATGTGATGAATAAAATTTGATTTGATTTGATTTGATTCTGATTCATCTACAAATAAACTTAAACATTTGCCCCAAAATCCTCTTTCTACGAATCTGCCTTGTGAAGTAAATTGGGCTGAAAGAAAGTAATTGGTCCCAAGTTATTCAGTGAGTTTCTGTGGCTGAGAATGGAGCTTCCTTGTTCCCAATCAACACCTTAACCACCGATCTATGTAGTTATCAACATGCATGCATGACTGAACTCTCTCTCTCTCTCTCTCTCTGTGTGTGTGTGTGTGTGTGTGTGATGTATAGGGACATAAGGAAACAAACTTCTACATGTTTGTCATAGACTTTAACTTAATAATTCATTCATAGCACTTTCCTTTTACTTCTTTCCTCTTACAATATTTCAACAACAGTCTGTGATTATCCAATGTGAGATTCCATTTTAAAATACCCCCCCCTCCCTCTTGTCCACATGGAATGGCCAGATCTTTTTTTACAGAGGAAGTTAGGAAGTTCTAGCGCATTGAAAAAGTGGTTGACTTTTGTCACAAAAAGAATTCATTAAATGTTGGGTCAAAGAAAAAAAGATTTTCCCCTCAATGGAATAGCTTTTCTATATATTTACACATGCAGTCTATAGATTATAATTTAATTATAACATGTCAAATTAATGTACATGAATAAACTTAGAAGTTTCTACATTTAAGATGCAAAAAACAGTAGACTGCAAATATTATTTTGTAAGACCTTTTTATAAATATTGCCCACAGAAAGAAGGTAATTTTGTGGTTAATAACTTATGGTTTAAAATAAACATTCAAAATTTTTGTTTGTTAGAATTATTTGCTGCCCCCCTCACCTCATGGCAGCTTACAACATTAAAAGCAATACAACTATAAAAAATAAATATTTCTAAGAACAAAAAAAAAAATAGAATTACATTCCAGAGTAATATTACAATTAAAAGATGGGGAGGTGGAATTTTCTCTTAATCCATCAACCACCTCTTGTGCAATGCTCCCCTTTTGGGATCCAAGCCAAATGAAAGAACCAAATCTTTTTGAATGACTTCTGACTTTGGTCAAATGTTTAGTGTAAAAAGAAGCCAATATCAAGAGCTAACACATGGGGAAGAATACATGTCCTGTGAGGCAATTTTAATATAGGGAAAATACATTTCTAACAGATGGATTTAAAATAATAAAGCTATGAAAAAAAAGCCTACATTCACATTGAAAATAAGAGGTTCCTACAAAGTATAACAGTTTTCTTTTAACCCAAGCTATGTGGCATATTCCAGTTGCAATATCATGTAAACTTCCCTGGGAATAAACCCAGCCGAACTAAGTAGGTTTTCAAGGAAATCAGCCTAGGATTTTGCTGGAAAAGCAGAGCAAAGATGATCTGGAAAATCTACTGAGAATTTGCACTAGATCGATGTAGCAACATAACCATATGTTTGAGAAGAGAAGCTA
>JANHFJ010000127.1:174028-184028 GCA_032468195.1 Cerberus rynchops | reverse complement strand
GAATTCATTCCATTCAAGAGGCAGGTTAAAAAGAGGGGAAGCAGATACTAATCTGCTTATGTCATGTAAATAAATGTTCCTGGCGCTATCATAAGAGACTTGCCTAGACATTCTTTTAAAACAGCTGGCACTGATACACACATTCTCTTTCACAGACACACACATACACACACACACATTACCTTCCAAGTGGCTGCATTGCGCCTGAAATAGGCAAATGTCCGTGTAAACCAGCTATAAATTTCATTGAGTGTTAACTGCCTGTCAGTTGATTCCATGATAGCCTGAAATGAGACAGACAAGATACAGATTGATACAAAATAATGGTTTCTTAACAAGCTTAGACAGTATTCAGTTCTCTAGCAAGTCTTCACACGTTCTAATTAATGTAATCAGTAAAAGTTAATTCTTTTTCACCTTACCTGCCTTATGAGAGTTGCATAAGTAAATGGAGGTCTGACATCTGCATTTTTATAAAACTCGTAGTTTGGGGCAATTTCTGTTTAAAAAAATGGAAACATGTTATTGGTGTGAACAGGCATAACCCAGGGATAAAAAGGGTTAGCTTCACTTCAGAACATCTTGACTTGCATTTGGGAAATATCTGCATTGATATTAGCATTCACTACCAACATGGGGCCATTTTTATGTATTAATCAGAGTATATTCTTATGTGACATGGCATGTTTCCTATCCTTCATTCCAGCCCTAGCACTGTCATGAAATAACAGCTATTTAAAAATGAGTCAGCAAACTCTACAACCATTTTCCTTCAAAGATTATTGGTAAACCAGCAAACTCTCCACAGAAGTCAGATGTTCAGATACTAAGCATGATTTTATGTATTAAAGAAAATAAAGCATCTCTTGGACTTCCCAGATCTTGTTCTCTAAATGCCTCTATGGGTGTTTAAGATACTCATGAGCTTACCTGATGACATGGGAATGTTGTATTTATCTGAATGTCGCCTTCGAATGGCTCCCACACTGGGTATGCTGGCAGGGGTGATGACTGAGGGTCCCTGGGTAATTGGAGTAATTGGGGCTGTTGGAGTAGTAGGTGTTTGAGGTAAACTCTGAGAGGATGTTTCCAAGATGTTCTTTGACATGGTGACACTGGACACCAGATTTAACTACAGAGGTCCAGGAAGGAAGCCAGAGGAAGTTACATGAAGACAAAAAAAAGGCAGGGAGAAGTATTTAAATGGTTTGATGGATGAGAAAAGAATTTTCTACGGCTATGTAGACACTAATAAGCTGCAAAAGGAAGAAGCCAAGCTCAGCTAATTACAGGATGAAACTGCATAATAAAAACTATAATTAGGGGATGCTCTGATCTGCAGTAATGTCACTCAGGACTATACTGCTAGTCCTACTGGACTTGACTCAACAGTCTACCCCTGTAAAAGTATCCTGTAGTTTATTATTGACAGGCTCTTTTGCAGGGCTGGCTAGTCTCCAGTTAAAGCCCCAGAATGAGAACACAGAAGTGTTTTTGCTTTTGGCCAAAGTGACTCAAAATAAGTTCCTACTGTGATGCTGCTGGATTTCCTTTCTTCAGCCCCAAATCTCAGCTGAGAGGCTCCAGCCAGCTGGAAAATTTTACACTGACCTTTAGTCTCCTTGCTAATTTGGTGGAATGGTAATGACATTACTACATATTCAAACAAAATTGTCTTAATTGCAAATTAGCCAGAGGAGGCTGAAAATTTTCAAATTAAATCTGATTGGAGATGGAGAGAGGGAAATGGAATTTCTTCACTAACAATCATTTGTGGCATGTGTTAACAAATATAATGAAATGTCAAGTTAGCCAATTCCTCTGGAAGTATCATTTTCAATTTATGATTACAGTGTCACTTATGGTTGATGTACCCTAGAAAGAGGATGTCAGAGTAGGGAGAAAAAAAGAAAGAAGGTGAAAATATATGCAAGCTGTTTAACAGTGTGCCCTTTACTACACCCCCCCAGCAAAAAAAAAAAAAGCCTTGCTACTCATTATCAAAAATGCATATTAACTCTGTCATATTTACCATACATCTTTTGTCATAAATAGCATCCAATTAGCAAAATGGATAATCATTGCAGTAATCCCCCCCAAACGATTTCTGCCTTATCCTTGGTTGATACCAATCAAAGCTACAATAATTTTCTACAGTATCTTTCAATACGCAGAACTGAAAAATGGCTTGTTGAAATTATAGAAAGAGCATGATATATAGGGATGTTATGTATTATCGAGCACTAAAATGAATAGAAGTTGGGCAGTAGGTGTGCCTTGATTGACTAAACAGAGGCGACTTGGTTTTTATTCCTAATCTAGTAACATCTGCTTTTCAGAACCCAAATACACTTAAGATAGACTGCTTTTCAATGGCATGCAACATTGATTGATCTTTCTTTGTGGATTTGTTTTACACATCTAGTCAGTAGAGAGATTTGTTAGGGAAACAAAAATTAACATATGCCAGCTAATTGTTTGGCTTTCTTGGGCAGCAGCCAGCAAAAGAGCATTAGCAGTATAGTAATAACGACTGGTGCCCTCAAGGCATCCCCGAGTGCATCTGTTCCTTATAAGTCACAAACTGTTTTTCTTTGTTAAGTACATATGGGGTGGAGGGAGACAAGAAAATATAATGATTTTGCTCAATGCTGTCTTCAGTACACTGATGAAATGCCCAAGAGGTACAAAAGTATCTTTGATTTTGTATAAGTTATAAATTGAAGCAATATCAATTGTTCTTGCTACTACATATCAAGTAGTAGTATATGTAGTATACTACTACAAATTCTAAACTAACATGTCAACAGTATATTTTATTTCATTTATCAAATACACAAACACACACACACATACTTACTTTAAATTGATACCCCACTATTTCCCACCCCAATTTTTTTTATCACAATGAAAATAAAAATAAAGTTCTATGGGAAGATTGTACATGCTGACAGATTTGGAAATTCTAGGGTTAGTATGTATGTCAACCTCTATGTTTACAACGTTATGGTAAGTTATTCTTCTAGGCAGCAATAATAAGCATGACATGTTTGTAGGCAGGGAATTGTGAGTTGATAAAATAGAATTTATTATTAACTAAAGAAAAGCGTGTAAAACCTAGGATGATCATTTAGCCACATCAGCTCATCTGAATATATTCAAGGTTGGGTAAAACTCATTATTCAGGACTTGCAGCCATGATAACTTTGATTTTCATCCATCCATAGCATGGCCAAAAGGTACCGTTTAATGAAGTACCATTCAGAGAGTAAATGAGGTCATATAATACACATTGCGGTTGCACCTTGTGTTCACGTACTGATAGCTGTTCAGGGTGTAGTGATGAACCAACAGTGCTCATTTATAGTTATCAAATGTGTGGGCTGTCTTAACCACTGCACATGAGACCATAATTCTCAACTCTCATATCAATTTTGAAGCTTCTTTTATACAGTGTATACATTTTAGGATTTTTTTTTGTGATATTGATCATTCTTCTCTCAAACCAATTTGAAGACAGTATTAGTTCACTACTTCAGATATCTCTAGTTCCAAAGGGAACTTTAAACTGTGCTTTCACTTTAAATTGCTCATCTAAGATTCTGTACTAATTGCCCACCATCAAACGCAATTAGCAATTCTTTCATGTGTGGTTTATGTAATGTAATACTTCAATTACATTATTCATTCAGGTTCTGTTTTGGATTATAGGCTGAAAATTCTTTATTAGTGTAGATGTAACCATGCTGCTGGAGTTTTAAAAAATTTACTGATTGAATAATTAATTGGAAAAGAACAAGCTGCAGATTTCTGATGGATTTATGAGACAATTACTCTGTCATGTGAATATCTATCTTACACTATAGAAAACAGTAGAAAAATAACTTCATTGTAATGAGACAATCAACAGTAAATATGGGATAGTTCTAAAATATGTAATGAATTCACTCATTGACAATGAAATAATTCTATAATGCAAAAATATTTTCCACGCATTTTCTACAGTTATGAAATATTTGGGAGCCAAGTGAAGATACTAAAAACTAGCAAAAACAATCCTTTGAAAAAATGAAAAAGTGGACATATTTAGTACTATAGTGCAATCTTATGCTTAAAGCAATAAACAGTCAATTATGGAAAACAACACAAATGTTTAAGATTCACATACATACAGTATATAAAACCACAGGGCAATCAATTTGGAAGGTGGAAAAGTCCAGAGAATCACTAGATGGCAGAAGAGAGATGCAGAAAATGTTAACTGATTATTGACGGTGGTCCTGATTTCTGCACTCCATATCTGATAATCCTAAGAATATGCTTTGAAACAAAGTGTTTGAAATGTGCAGTTTTGGAAAAAATTACAAACATGGCTCTTCCATTGTTTTAAGGAATTTTTAGAAGGCTGTGATATACAAGAATGTTTTTTAATGTTGTTTTTCTCTATTTTTTTCAAAGATTATTGGCTACATAGAATATAGAATCATAAGGCTGGAAGGGGTATCTTTTTTGTATTGTGGTGGCCAGAAATGGCCACAGAATTCCAGTGTGGTCTCACTAGAATTAATTTTTTATCAAATTACATGAAGCAAGCAGTGTAGCCTGACATACAGCCAAGATGTATATATAACTTGCAAATATATTTTAGAAAGCTATTGAAAAGGGCTTCATATTTTATTCTATCATCCATTCTAATTCAGAAACAGGCAGTGATATATCAGTAACTCACAGCTTTGTCAAAAGTGGAGTAGATACCCACTGTGGCATTGCTGATATCAGACAAACAATTTGCTTGTCTCCAATGACAAAAATATTGCAAAACGCAATGTCTTTTCTGATGGATATTTTAAATGACAGGGTAAACTACAGCACCAACCCATGTATTTATATAGCCTTGCGTTAGGCTACTATTCTAACTTTTTCTTTACTACTTCTGTGTCAGCTAAACTTCAGGTCTTTCCTAACAGCTTTCTTTTTAATATTTGTGAGTCTATTTCAAAAATGATATTCTTTCTAGCTTCAGCAGAAAGGGAGTGATTTGTGCACTTACAGGTGTACTTGTTTAGTGTCCCCTATGGCATAGATTGGACAGATTTTGTAAAAGATAGCATTACTTTTAAAAGAAACATGCAATTTGACAAGCGATTGCATTTTACCTTCATTTTATTGCCATATTTTTCATCACACTTATTGTTTTCCAACTGTCAGTAAATTGCTCATTTTCTTAGTCTATTACATTTGTAGACTATTTACTGTTTATAAAGCAATATGCACTTACAGGTTTTGGAGATGGCTTGGGCTCTGAAGGTCGCATGTGCAAGTGGGTCATCATTGCCTGAAGACGTTCACGTTCTTTAGAAAGCTGTTAAAGAAAGAGTGAGATCAGAAGCATTTTAGAAATGACTAATAACAGCTATTTTATTTCATGTGATACATCTTATCTTGGAGACTGTGATGGAGTAATGTTCCTGCATATCAAACCCTGCGTCGGTGAAAACTTTTATGGAGAGAGAAAGAGAACTTTGATTTTCAGGAGTGGAGGGAGAGAAAAAAGAAAGCTGCATAGCTTTTGTCATGTTTAAAAGGTCAGAGAAAACAAATAATACTTCATCTTTTTGTCAATAAGAGAATTGAGGTCATTACTGACTCAACAGTAGCAAGTTACTAGGTCTGTAAATTAGATGGCCCATAGTGTCTCTTTACAGTCCTATGGACACTATTAGCAATGGGCTAGTGCCAACAGCTGTGAAGAGGTGAAGGGTCCTCATAGCATGGTGCCTGCCAAGACTGTCTTTTCATCCATTCCCATGAGGTTCAGTTAGTGCCCCCTGCAATCTACCATAATCAATCTAATTCAATAGAGTGACAGGGAGTAGGCAGTGTGAAATGCTGAACTCTGCCACCAAACTGACACCTACACTGTTCTAGGTCTCATTACAACGGACGGACCGTACTTTTCTACAGTCATACCAAAGAGGGGGGAGGGAAAAACTCGTAATTGGTCACCCTGCAAGCAGAAAGTCCATTCAGACTTTTATATCACAACACAATATTTGTAAATGTAAACTGCACCGCAAGGAAAGCCTTCAACGTGTTTCACAAGAGGACCAGGATTATTGGTGGCCCCTCTCCTTTGATTATATCACTGTATTATAATATAGTGCTCAACAATTATATTTAATTTTGTGTATCTAAAATGCAAAAATAAATGATCACTCAATTTTTAAAGGCCCAAATAGTATCATACATATAGATAAAAACTCTAAAAGCACCATGCCAGTAAAGTTAACTTTAATATACAAAACAATACATTAAGTGGATACTCTAAAACTTTAGTATAAAAACTTTTCCATGTCAAACTCATGTTTTGTGCTGGATTCAGAATAAGGTACTGATTACTATAAAATGGAAATATTTGCAATAATTGCATACAAACACAGACACTCACACACACACACACACACACACACACACACACACACACACACCTGAAGATTTGGATATAAATGCAGTTCAAATCTTTATTGTCAATGCACAACATGTGTGCAGTGAAATTGAATAAAGCAAAGTCCTTGTATATAAAATGAAAGAGGATGACACTAGAGTTATTTCATTTCCAACTGTTTAATTTTAGACGTTAAAAAAAAGGAATCCAAAGAGGTTAACCATATATGTTTAAAAACAAAACAAAAAAATCCACAGCCCCAAACACATACAATCCATGCTTGTATTATATGAGACTTCCATACTATGACAGCTATCACTTTTGCAAAATGAGCACGAAATGTAAAATGGTAATAGTAAAACAGTTTAGGGCTATAAAGGAAGACATGCTTTAAATAGATTACAGTTCTATTTAGATTAATCTATCAGATTAAATGTAATTCTGCTAGATCTTATTTTGGTCAAAAACATATTTTCTACCTGGACTAAACATTTTATCCCACAGTTTAGTCTTTATTATTTTATTGGATCCTATTGTTAACTATCATATGTCTTATGTCTGGTTGTGTTCTCTCCAATTATATTAAATGAAACATTTCTAATAATTTGTTTTTTCCTTCCTCACCCCACCTCCCAAATTATTGACTCTATATGTAAGAGAAGATTCTGAGAGCTGATTTACATTAGCCATTTTAGGAATGATAATGTTAGGGTTTTTTTTTAATGGAAATCTATTCTTAGATGTCCAAAAGTACATTATACTGAGAACTATCATATGTTAAGACAAAATCAAAGCCATTATGTGAATTAGGAGCAAAATTTCTGGATTCTAAAAATATGGCCTTATAAATCTCCAAACACATATTTTCATAACTATATGGCATGATGAAGCAGGTTGAAGACTTATCTGCAAGGTCTCAAGAATTTTGATCATCACTGGAATGTACAGAAAGTCAGTGTGGCTAATTGCACAGAGAAATGTTAAAGTTAAATGTTTAGTTGGAGATTGATGATGTTATTCACATATATTTATATTTATGAATTGTTGCTTTAAAAAGTAGTTGAGAATTATGAATACATGTATAAATACAAAGGATATAGAAAATAAATTAATCCAGACTTGCATAATGACTTGTCTCCTACAGACATCCTATTTTCTAAAGGCCCAATTAACAATAAAGGTTAAAAAAATGATAGTTAAAAACAATTTTTAACTTAAATGAAGTCAAACTGATGAGTGCTTATTTAGAAAAAACACTCCCTGAATTCAGTGGCTCTTTTCTGAGTAGATATGTAAATTGCATTGCTTAGGATAGTTAATTAGTATTTAATTGATTTCAAAACATACAAGTAGATATTAAAACATGTTCATAAATATTAACCCATGTATATATAATTCCATAAGAAATTAAGACAATTTTCTCAAGGAAAAATATATTCAGAATATGGATATAATTTCAAACCTGTATTTCTAATTGTTGGACCACCTGCATTTGCACCCGACACTGAGCAGTGCTTCGGTCATCCAATGCATGTTCATTATTAAGGTGCCTAGTAAAAGAAGAAATAATTAAAATAATTAAAAATATAGAATATTAGGTAGAGGTTGATAAGCTTAATCCTATTGCTTCTCTTTTTCTCTATGTTCTGTAAACACAATTCTTATGTCAGAAAGATAGTTATTGAAATCCAGTTCAAATATAAAGTGCTGTAACAGGCATAATATAACTACCTTGCATGAAACTTCACTATTTCACTAATGGAATTCATTGCAAAGTAGTTTTGGAAATGTAACTGAGCAGTCTTGGTCCTGGCTATAAGATATTATCAGAGTCACAGAAAAATGGTGGCCAAAGGTACAATGACAAGGGGAACAAATTTAACACTTATTTTATAAAAGAGCTAGCCATGGGTACCTATAATAGGAGTAAAGTAACATCACATGTGTTATGATGATGATGCAAATGGTACTAATAATAATGGCAAATTCATATCATATATGTGATATAATGTAATTTTCATTTCTACTCAGATGCCTATATAACTGGTTCCTTTTACCTGCCAATTGTGAAGGGATAGATACGTCTAAATAAATATGCCTAAATGTTTAACCACACATCTTTTTATGATTTGACTACACTTACTAAATCTGCACTTTTCCCTCTCTACCATATGATAAGAGCATATTTTGTTAATAACATTTGGACATTGTCAATGAAAACAGGTACCATTATGTCTACCTTTCAACCACATAGCCTGTGAATTTAGCAAAAATGCATTTCTGGATGAGCAATGCAAAAAGGCAAAGGATACCACAAATAAAACACAAATGTGATCACTACAAATTTGCTTGGCTTAAACTTTATTAAAGGGATCACATTATGTATGACAATATATTTAGCAAGTCATTATTTATTTATACAGGGAAAATATTTTGTTTGATAAATCAACTTGTACTTTCTACACCTATATCTTCAAATATAAATGAAAACTTCCAAACTTCCAGTCCTAAGGAAAAAAAAATGTAAGTACCTATGTTTCTTACTAGGCTTACCAAATAGTCGATTGAATGTGGACATTCATTTTTAAAGAAAAGTAAGTGACCTGTTTTAAGTTTTCAAGCTTATTTCACTTTTTAAAAAATTTCTAAGCAGTATAATTGAAGGAGATATGTTGCTTCCAGAAGAACCATCTGAAAAAAAGTGTATAAGTGAGTTTTTTGTTTGATTATTCTTGATTTAAATGATTGATATCAAAATTACAATAAGGAGCTGATGTATTAATTGGCTATGTGACACATCACAGAATTCTGGTCTGCACAGATATTTTAAAACTATCTCTATGATATATTAATGTAATTAAGGTTGTAGCAGTTGGGATAGTTAATTTGATTCCAACCGCAATTATTCACAATTCCCAAATAAGTATGCATTAGAACTTGAATCTAATAAACAGGGAGGAGTTTTTAACTAACAATAAGTGAATGGATGAAATACTTGTATGGATGAGTAACTATTGCTCTAATACATAATATTTTTCATGCTATTTGAATGTACACTGATGGCAAATATACTGGAGTTATCTCTATTCACAGGATATGATTGTTTTCAACATTTCTAAGTAACTATCAGTGCTTAAATTATATAAACATTGCATGAAAACTTTGCTATCATTAGCAGGAATGTGGAAAAAGAAAGTCATTTGAATACAATGTATTACAAAGCAATGAAAAAGAAACAAAAATTACTCTATTAAATTATGTCCTAATATCAGTATTTTGTATATGATTTAGATTTCATAATAGCTTCTTTTCTATGCTTTCAAGCTCTTAATTACAATTAAATTTCTTTATGCACACATTGGTTTATAATGGCGTACTGTTTAGCAAACCATGACATAAGACAAATTGATAACAAGCAGTTTAGGGCAGGGGTCTGCAATCTTCAACACTGAAAGAGCCATTTGGACCCATTTCCCACGGAAAAGAAAACACCAGGAGTCAATAATTTAACAACCGGTTTGACTGGGTGGGCATGACCCACTCAATGTCACTCCC
>JANHFJ010000127.1:50210-61339 GCA_032468195.1 Cerberus rynchops | reverse complement strand
AAACTTTGTGCTGACTGGCGCCTTCAGCCAACCCCTCCACACCCAGTTGAGCACAGGGTGATGACATGGTCTTTGGCGGAGTGTGCAGCGATCTCTGACGCTGTAATAGGGCTGGATGACAGATCTGAAATTAATAAAATTAATAATGCTGGGGCTGGATCCTCCACAATAATTGGGAGTGGGCATCGGCCAAGAGGATCAGCGTGGCTAAGTGTCTTACCTGGCTGATGTAGGAGGCAGTAACTGTATGCAGCTAGGAACACAGTCCAACGCAGCATGCAAGGGGACAAAATTTATGGTGTTTGGCAGTTCCCAGCGAGCAGGCCCAGTAGCAGCTTGTGATCAGTCAAATGTTCAAATGGTTTGCTGTGGAGGTATTCATGGAAGCGTTTGACTCCTGCAACCTCAGCCAAAGCTTCCTTGTCCAGCTGGCTGCAGTTTCATTCAGATGATGACATGGTCCATGAGAAGAAAGCGATCAGGACCTCTCTTCCATTTGGGAATTGGTAGCTTAAAACGGCACTGTTGCTGAATGGAGAGGCTTCGCAGATGAGAACCAAAGGAAGATTCTTGTTGTACTGCACCAGGCCACTGTTTGAAGATAGTAGCTCCTTGACAGCAGAGAAGGCAGCAGCTTTTCGGCCCCAGGACCAAGACATCTTCTGGTCGAGCAAGCAATGGAGAGGCTCAGCTATGAAAACTTTGTGCGGCAAGATACTGTAGAAATTTAGGACTTCCTAATTTAGAATGCCTGGAGTTTGGTCTTGTTCTTGGATGTGGGAGCTTCCTGGATGGCTTGGACTTTTGCCTGTGTAGGGTGTAACCCAGAGACATCGATAACATAGCCAAAGACCTCTATCTGTGGAACAGTAATCTTACACTTTTCTTTTTTAACTTTGAGGCCAACTTCCTGGAAACAGGTGAGTACTGCTCGCAGACAGTTGAGGAGCTTGGCGTTGTTGGTCACTGACACTAAGATGTCACTGAAATTGGGAACAACACTGGGATGCCTTGCAAGAGACACTCCATCAAGCTCTGGAAAAGTCCCGGTGCTACGCTCAACCCAAATTGCAGCTGGCGACATCTAAAAGCTCCTTGATGTATTACAATCATCTGAGCCTCAGCTGCGGCATCATCAACTGATAGCTGTTGGTAGGCTTTGGCAAGGACTACTTTAATAAAGACCTTACCCTCACCCAGAAAGTGCAGATGATGTTGGACTACAGGCACCAGATATGAATTTTGCTGTAATGCTTTATTTAATGTACATTTATAGTCTGCACAGATGCGGATAGAACCATTCAGCTTCACAGGGGTCACAATTGGACTTGCATTTTGCGTGGTCGACAGGTTCCAGGATTCCTTGGTTGATGAGCTTGTCGAGTTGCTCATCATCCTTTGAGTGCAAGGTGAATTATATTCTTCACAGCTTCATTTGGATTGGAGCAACCTGGGGGTCAAGGTTGAATGAGATGGGTATGCCCGTATATCTGCCCAGGTTTTCATCAAAGACATCTGCAAAATCAGAGATTAAGACCTCAATATCAGAATCACTGACGGAGTTGATGCCAGTGATTTGCAGACCCAGGGAGGAGAACCAGTCCAGTCCTAGGAGACTCATAGGGAGCAGTCACAGTGGGCCTAAGAAGTCCTTGAAAGATACTCTAAAGGTGCCAGTTTCAATGACAGGAATGCTGCTCCCTGGTAGTTTCAGAGGTGAATATGGTGGAAATCCAACTGTCTTTTTGAGATTTTTGGCACCAATCTCTTTAGTGTGCTCTAGGAGACAATGGTCATTGAAGATCCTGTGTCTACGTCCATGTGGCAAGGAGACCCTTCAATCCAGATGGTGACATGGACCTTCTTGCTAGAGGAGAGGCTGGCTTGACTGATGACTGCTTCTGCCTTGTAGGTGCCTCTGGAGATAGTGAAGCAGTCCTCTCCATGACTGTCATTTTTTCTGCATTCTTTTGGGGCAAGTTTCTGGGCTTATATTGGTAGCTGTTGGTTAGTTTGTGAAACAAACCCTGGCCAAATGTCCTTTCTTTTCACATCTTTGATAGATGGTGTTCTTGAACTTACATACCATTTCACGGGTGATTTCCACCACAACCAACATATGATGGTTGCTTTTTTTCTGTAGCCAGATTCCTCCACTTGGAGGATTTGAGGTGGTAGAAATCATCGTCTTCATCTGCTGATTCACTGTGATTAGCATCTTCATGGTACACAGTGATTGGTTTCCGCAATGCTGGTGGGCTGTTTGATTTTTGAATATCAGCCATTGACTGATTGGACATCTCAACTACTTGTACCTTGCTGAGCGCCATCTGCAGGGTGAAATCTGTTTTTGCAAGGAGGCACTGCTGTAGCTTGACGTCCCTCACACCACAGACCACTCTGTCTAAGAGAGCATCATCTAAGTCCCTGAACTCACAATACAGAGGTGCCTTTCAAAGGGCGGCAACATATTTGTTTCTGGATTCACCTTCAGCCTGATTCAGATGATAGAAGGCTTGCCTACATGCAATTTGCAAAGGTTTGGGCCCATAGTGAGTCCATAGCTTGTTCTGCAGCACATCCCACGGCACAGACTGAATGGCCAGTGGAGCGAGTAAAGCCATGGCCATCTCAAAGATCTCTGGGCCACAGAAGTTTAGAAAAAGCACCCTTTTCCTGTTGTCAGTGATCTCAGCAAAGTCATTGGCTTTGAGGAAACAATCGAAACGAGCAAGGTAGGAGTCCCATGTCTCAGAGGCTGGGTTGTATGAGGCAAAAGGCAGTAGTGCAGCCATTTTTTCAAGAGACCAGGAGGTCTATGGTCAATAAAGTGGCAGCAACTGTGAATCAGCTCCTGTGATTCAGCTCTGCAGCCTCAGTTTCCATACGATCCAACTTTCATCACTAGTGTTATGTTCTGGGCAAAGAATGGAGGCGAGGCCAGAGTGATTTTTAATAGCTCTTTATTCCATACTGCTTGTGAAGCAACAATGCTCCCTGGCTGACACAGCTCCTTTTATATGAAATTGCCAAACAACCAATTAGGAGAGAGTATTTTCCTGCTACAACAGAGGACCAGAATGAGAACTTCAACTGACAACTATTCACTATATACAATACATAACAGATAACGTTTTACATCACTTGTAGGAAATTTGGAAGAAGGGTGGAAACACTGAGAGAAACTGCTGGTTTCCCCTCACCTTCCTGATAATTTCTCTAAAGAAGTTAACATTCTTTTTTTCCAACCCACTAGCAAGAATACAAAGCAGAACAGATTGGTATTTTTTTTCCCTCATGGTTAGCTGTGGCTTGAATAAGAAAAGAACCAGGGTTACATCTAGCTTGCTACAACTTTGTGAAAATTATTCTGCCCATTCTTTAAATCCCCTTCACTTAACACTAGGATAGGAATGAAACTGGAAGCAACTGATAAGCTAATTCTTGTAAACTTCTGAGGATAAGTCTACTATGTAATAATCATAATTAAACAAATGGAATATTAAATTTGAAAGCTTTTGCCAATATGAATTAAAAGTGATGGTTTTTATTATGGTCAGTTTACCTTATAATAAATTAAAGGTAGCAATGAAAATTGCCATGGAGTAAATGTGTTTTGCCAGGGTACCCACAATGCCTCTCCATATATCCCTGCATGCTAGTAACACAAATTAATACAGAAGACAAATGCCTACATGAATTTTCCATAAATATTATAGTATTACTATCTGATAAAGTGTATTCTTCCTTGTGAAAGTTCATGCTACAATTAATTACTTTAAAGTTTTTTGAACTACACTATCTGTAATGTTTGGTTAATGGTTTATGCTCTCACTGAGTCCTTTCTCCAGCTGGCCCATCTCTCTTAACTGCTTTTGCTATTGCCCATTACAATCACCTCTCTCTTTGGGTCTAATCTGAATCACTGTCCAGAGAAAGGGCATATTGAGCAGTGGCAATTATTCAGTTTGTTTTCTAAATTCTTACTTGCTTAGAGAAAGCACATGAAGAGGCAATGAAAACAAAACAAAAAAAGGAGGAGGGAGACAGATCTAGGAGGCTTCAGAGGGTAGAAGTGGTATCCTATTCAGGAATATTGACCCTAAGTTGGTACCCAACAACACCAGTTCTTGATAACAGTTTCTCAAAATGCTTCTTTCAAACCTCTTTACACATTGAGATTTATTTACTAAAGAACTCAACATTATATTTTATTGGATTTAGATTTCATGATAAAGGCAGCAACATTTTAAAAATGTTTCAGTTGAAATTCTTCTCCTGATGTTATTGGAATATGTGTCAGACTTCAAATGCCTGACTATATAAGGCATGTTGGGGGATGGGGATTGCTAAATTATATGTTCAGGAGCATCACCAGACAGAGAAACACACTCAAGACAGAAGGTTAGACTTTTAAGAAATGTCTCATCCTAACTGATAAAAAAAGAAACTGGAGGCTTGGTTTTGGCTGTACAAAACAAGCTATTCAAAGTAATGAAATCAAAGCGAGAATTGGGAGGGAAATCATCAAATTACTCATTACAAAATTACAAAAGGCCAGAATGTTTGGATCTGCACATATACAACACTCCTAGATTCTTGTAAAGAACTTGATGTGAATGAAAACAACCATCACCTAAATAATTGGCTGTTGTGATTTCATGTTATTATAATAATACTATTAATAACATTAAAGGTCACCATCAGTCTATCACAACAGACAGCTTTACATGTAACAGATTATATCCTGCAACCATACCTTTAACACCATCAAACAACATCTACCTATCCCAGGTCCTTGGGAAGGACTCAATAGGTGGATAAAAATGCCAAACTAAGGCTAAACATCAGGCTGTCAACAAACTGTAATAAGAGTAATATATACTGCCTGACACCCAACAACTCTATGATATGAGCCTTCTGAATTAGAAAGGGAAAATATATGTGGGCGGCTGATAATATTTTGATAGCATCATCTTCTCAAAGGAGTCTTACAATAACTAGAATTATTGCAATTGAGGGGTTGACGAATTAAGGAATCAAGAATCACTTGGATTTCCTGTAAGATCTTTGTTGCTAATGGGAGAGCCAATTATCTAGTAGGCTTTCACCCTTTTAGCCTTCCAGAAAGATGTCAGGACTTGGATGGGATGGAGTAATTGGAGTCTGTAAATGATTGTTCTACATTCTACGAGAATGATTGAGAAGCTAAATGCCTATGGATATTCTCAATTATCCAGGTCATGGTTGTTGCAAAGGTGCTTTTCCAAAGACCACTGGACTTTCTTAGTTTTTATCTTGAAAATGTTTTCACAAGTTTTTTGGATGAGAAGTAAAAAAATTTCAAGGGAAAAAATAAGGAAGTCCAGTTGCCTTTTGAAAAGCACCTTTGGGATGACTGAGAAGGCAGTTTTTAGTTTTTGTTTTGTTTATGGTTTTGTTATTAGATGTTATAAATCATCTAGAGTTGTATTCTTATATGGGGAACCATATAAATATTTTAAATAAATAACATAATCTTGAAAGTCTACTAAATATACATGTTTCTAATGCTTTCCTTTTTGTGGGACTTCAGAATTTCCTTGTTATGGCCTGCTTCTTGTCTGGCTGTTTTCTCTGTGGTCCCATGTTCGGTTAGATACTGTACCCCAGCAATCTACTTGGCAAGGTAACCAAAAAAGTGATTGTTGATGGTCTTAAAACCCACTGAAAGATGTAAGGGATCTACCAAAGGCTTTGAGGACATATTCTCCACTATCTATCCCTGCACAGGACACATAAAATTACTTCTGAATTGGAATCCATTTTAATGGGAAGTGAATCACTTTCTATAAGAGAGCTTGTAAATTAGTCTTGTAACAATCATTTGTGCACTAGAATTTGAACAAAGAATGGATGTTATCTGAAAACATTTAACTATTCTAAGTAAAATACCTTGTTCCTTTTGGTAGAAAAATATAATATTTCTGTTCATATGAAATATGTAGTATTTAATAACATAAGTCATCCTGAAGATATCTGGAGACAAATATGCTTTCATGTTAGCACTTTAATAGTGCTAATACATTTCAAAGATTGGAATTTCAGATATTGATCCATATTTAATTTTTTAACAGGTCATTGATTTTATTCAGTAAAAATGTGCTATTTATTGGAAGAAGAAATGCCTGATAACAGTAAGCTTGATACAGGGACAAAGTTAATGAGTTCCTTCATCTTAATACCTTGTGGCTATTTTATGTAATTCACTAAAATGCAGTTTCCAGAATTGGAAATATTTCCCTCAGAAACAATGACAACTCAGAAGTAGGAAGGATTATAAATATTGCAGTATGGAAAATTATTTATGGATTATTAGTATATTTATTAATATCCTAGGTTTGTGCATATTCTACAGTGTAAATATGTGTAAGATTTCTTGCATTTAAATGTCTGTTCATGTCAGAAATATATATCCTTCTTTATAAAGAAACAGAATAAATTAAATAATTTGGAGGGACATGCAAAGGCTCTCTAGCCAGAGGTCCATGGAACACAAAACTACTTATAACAATATGATTATTAGGAAACTATAATCCTATGATTATAGGAAGCTGAAGTATAGGAATCACTAAGAGTAACTCAAGAACATTTGGCTTGATATAACACATGGACTTCCTTTGTTATGAAATTATGCCAAAGTCTCTACTGACTCAAGCAAGATTGACTGCTTTGAGTAACGTGGGAGATGCCTGAGGAAATCTGGAAAGCAAAGTTCCATGAAGAAGATATTTTGTTGTTATATGGCACTATTCATTCTTGTGGTGAAAAGATAACAGAGCTTTCTAGACTAAGTGCATTTAAGCTCCTCTGAAGATAAAGTCTGAAGTTTTGTGATGAATGCAAGAAAAAAAAAGTGTGCATATCATAATATTGCATAGAAGTAATCCTCACTTTACGACAATTGAGCCCAAAATTTATGTTGCTATGTGAGACATTTGTTAAGTGAGTTTTGTCCCATTTTATGACTTTTCTCATTGCATTTATTAAATGACTCATTGCAGTTCATAAATTAGTAACATGGTTGTTAAGTGAATCTGGTTTTCCTATTGACTTTGCTTGTTAGAAGGTCACAAAATATGACTCCAAGACACTGCAATCATCATGAATGTGAATCAGATGTTAAGCATTGCATCTGAATGTAAATCATGTGATTGTGGAGATGCTGCAATGGTCATAAGTGTAAAAAATGGTCATAAGTTGCTTTTTAGTGACATTGTAACTTCGAATGGTCACTAAATGAACTGTTGTAAGTCGAGGACTACTTGTACAAGGTATCTGGCTTCTGATCATTTCCAGAATCAACTCAAGGAAAGTATACCTCTTAATTCTATTCTTGAACCATTAAGAAAGTTCTACTAATATTCAATGTATCCCCTGAAACTTTACTCATTAGATCTAATTCCATGCTTCTGGGTTTGTATGTGACTTTAGCATTATTTTTTTAAAGTTTTATCTGAAAAGCAGCATAGGAGTATATTAAATAGTTCTCTGATAACTCATTTATACCAGTTACATTTTAAATTCAATTCAAATTAATATTTTATTATCATATCTTCCTTTAAAACTTAATTAACTTAAAATCTCAGATTTGGAATATCTCATTGCTTTATATATCAAATAAAAGTATTCATATATAAACTAAAATCCTTTCCTATTTTTGAGAAATTCCACATTTATTTATGAATATTACAAAACACTGAAAAAAAGAGACGTGATTGTTTTTTATGCTTATGGCTATTGTAGGATGCCCATAGTTATGTGATCAAAATTTGGATGCTTGGCAACTGGTTCATATTTATGATGGTTGCAGTGTCTGGGGTTATGTGATCCCCTATGGCTTCCCCATTGACTTTCCTTGTCAGAAGGTCCCTTCTGAAAGTCAAATAGGGAAGCCAGATTCACATAACAACTATGTTACTAACTTAACAACTGCAGTGATTCATTTAGCAACTGTGGTAAGAAAGGTCATAAAATGGGGCAAAGCTCACTTAACAACTATCTCACTTAACAACAGAAATTTTGGGTTTAATTGTGGTCATAAGTCAAGGGCTACCCGTATTCTAAACTGGGCATCATACCATCAATTTTTTTCTGTCCAATCAAATCTATCAGCAAATATCCAATATTACCAAATACTTTGTTATTATATCAAGGATATACGCAGGCTATATTAAAATTCCATTTTATTAGTTTGCTTGTTTAATTGGTGCTGCTTCATTAAATGATTTAAGGCAGCTTATACAATACAATACAGTAAAATATAAAAATATAATAAAAGTATAATTAACCCAATTATTGCACAATAAATATCAAAATAAGCCAATATTTAAAATATATCTTCTTTTTCCTTTCCAGGAAATACAATGAAAACAGGTTCCTTGGTCTATATACCAAACAAATGACCCATTGGGATCTCCATATCAAAACAACTTACCTTATGTGAGGCCAGAATCTGAAAATAACATTTAACATAGCACAATACTTAAAGAAAAATAGTTGAGATCTGCATATGTGGGACTGATTGGGGGAGATTGTAGGGGTGACACCGAAATACAATTTTATCATATTTTATCTATATCTTAACTTATTGCATTTTATTCCAATTCCATTTTAGATTGTATTTTATTCCAATTTCATTTTAAATTGTATTTTATCCAATTCCATTTAAAATTGCTTTTATTAAATTTTAGTAATAATTTGTTTCTGGAACACTGTACTTTAATATGGCCCAATGGCTAACCAACAAATAGAATAATGATAATGAACCCAGTTTAACCTCCTGTCACTGGAGCAGGTTTTCAGTTTAACATATACACGTAATTGTTTTTGCATAACAATATTAATAATAATACAAACATAAAAATATCACACAATTGTTTTTCAGATTTCCTCAGTTTATATTTTTAAATATAAATGTGATCATTTTACAAATATTCATATTTATATTCAAAATGGATCCAGTGCATAACTGGGCACCTGTCATTCCTATCACACATCAGCTTGTCCTAAGATCCAAGTTATACATGTACTTTTATTTTTAGGATGCAAACAAGAAACCTTTCTATTTTTTACCTCTGTGACATTCAAAATTCTAATGCCATCAGTCATAAGTATACAACTTTATTTTCATAAGGCAGAGCTACACCCAAGTAGAATGAAGCAAAAGGAAAACAAAAACACTGAAAAGAATCAAACTGTCAATTAATTGCCATGTTTAATGCACAATAACTGCAAATGAAAGTATATGTGATATGACAAATACAAGTACTGGTATGTCTTATTTGTAGAAACTGTTGAATACCATAAATACTTCAGCATGTTTTATTGGGGTGCTTTAAAGCATTGTTTAAAGAATATGAAAAATGCTCAGTGGAAAAATGAATTTAAATCAATTATTTAAATATACCTTTTCTTAAATAGAAATCATGATTTATGTCCTTGCATTATAACAACCAAGCTTTAAAACTGGGTAAAATTGTCAGAAAAAGCAATAAATAAAGAACTGAACTGCAAATCTTGAATAGACAACTCTTTTTATAATGCTCTTTTTTATTAAAAAGGTAAAGAACAACAGAAACTAAGTCTCTGCAGTAATATATTTTCACTTAATGAGGGGTATCTGAAATACTGTAGATACCATTGTTTGCATGTTAAAAGAACAGCAAGACACACAGACACACAAACATGTAAAATCATAAAGCATATGTTTAAAAATAAAAGCAACTTTGAGATCTTTTACAGATTTTGAATGAAACTATGCAATACTGTTAAAATAATAATAGCACATTAATTATTGGCATCAACAAAATCACCAGTCAATTGCAAAAGGCAGCTTTTCTTACAATACCATCAAACGACATCATCTACATATCCTAAATACTTGGGAAGGATTCAGTATTGAATAAAAGTACCAAATCAGTCTAAATATCAATCTGACTATGCAACCAACCATGATAATAATGAGAAGATAAAATACTTTAGGACTTTACAATTTTGAACAGACAAGCACTCCAGATTTAACAACTGACAATAGGAAAGGCAAAAAAATCTGGATAGTGGACCTGGAAGTACCTGGGGACAGCAGAACTGAAGAGAAGGAACTGGAGAACATTACAAAATATAAAGACAAAAAATAGAATGAATGCAGCAAATGTAAAACAAAGACAGTGCAACATTAATAGGCACCCTGAATGCAATCACAAAACATTTGGAGCACCAAATGAAATTTGGTGGCATTTGCAGGCAACTGCAAAAATCAGTTTTATCAGAATAATTTGTATCTTGCAATTATATTTTTAACACCATCAAACAACGACATCTCTCTATCCCAGATTCTTGGGAAGAACTTGATAGTTGGATAAAAATCCTAGCAATAAAGGAATGGTTGGGATAAAAGGTTCTGGATGAGATTGCACTTCACCAGAGAGACCCAATATACAATCTGGGGATCCTCCTGGATTCACAACTCCTGCTTGAAGAGGTGTTGCATCCCTTCAGGTGGTATACCAATTGTATCCATACATGGACTTGGGACGCCCTGCTCACAGTAACTAATATCCTTGTAACTTCTATGTTAGACTACTGTAACATGCTCTGTGTGGGGTTGCCCCTGAAGACCATTTGAAAACTTCAATTCATGCAGAATCCAGCTATGCGGATAGTAAATGGTGCCAGATACACGGCACACATAATTGTACTTCTCTGTGAGCTACAGTGATTACCAGTGTGCTTCAGGGTGCACTTCAAGATGCTGGTGGCTACCTTTAAAACCCTACATGGCTCGGGACTGGGATGCTGGGGTACCTTTTTCCAAGTATCTGTAACCACCTTCTAACAAGATCAACCAGTCACCACCTGGGATAGGGTGGCGGCCGGGGCTCTTGATCAGGTCGTGCCTTTGCGGCCTCTGACTCGGCGTCGATCCCAGCTGGCTCCCTGGTTTTCCGAGGAGCTAAGGGACATGAAGCGCTGAAAAAGACACCTAGAGAGAGGTTGGACAGCTAGTCACTCTGAGTCTGACCGAACACTTTTACGATCCCATATTAGGACGGATTTAGTGGCGATAAGGACGGTGAGATGTTCCTATT
>JANHFJ010000127.1:45758-50110 GCA_032468195.1 Cerberus rynchops | reverse complement strand
GAGAGAGAGAGAAAGAGACAGAGACAGAGACAGAGAGAGAGAGAGAGAGAGAGAGAGAGAGAGAGAGATGGAGCCTGGGTCATACATCAGCCCTCAGATAGAGAGCCAACAGCTCCCAAGTCTGGAGGTGGTTGATGAAGAAGAGGAACAGCTTCGGCCAGAAAAGAGAAGAGCAGTGGAAAGTGTGGGGCAATCCTGGGGAAGAAAGAGCCACTGCTGCTAGCAAGGCCCCACCCTAGCTCTGGGGATAAAAGGCAGGCGGTGGAGATGAATAGATGTGGCAGACAACTATGACAACTATTCATCTTTCGGCCGGCTGGACTTGTTAGGCTGTATTGGAAAATAAACTTTTTGCAGGGGCTGTGGCACTCCTAATACAGGGTTTGTTGTGTTTGGGGAGTTGAATCCCGGCAACTTATAATTTTAAAATTATAAAACAATTAAACAGTAAAAATCCAGAAAATAAATAGACAAAGAAATAAATTTGGCAGCTAAAGAACAAGCTATTCAAAGTAATGTAAACTAGGCCAGAATTGAAAAAAAGTCAAGTGACTCAATGTGTAAAAAAGCAGAAGAAACAGTAGATCCTATATTCAACTTGTCTTACAAGATTGATTAAATGATTACAAATAATGACATACTGAAAATTATTCAGTAGAATATCTGTAAAAGTTATCATTTGCCAGTAATGAAAAATCGGATGTAACACAGAGTTGAAAAGTAGTTGAAAATGAGCAGATTAAAATATTCCGGATTTCTAAATAAAAACTGATCCGATTTAACCTTGGTTGAGCAGAAGGTGTGGATAATTTATGTGGCAATATCAGAGGATAGTAGAATAGGAGACAAGAATAAGATAAAGTAGAATAGGAGACAAATAATTGGAGAAGAACACAAAGTATCAAGATTTGAAAATTGAAATTGAAAGATGATGGCATAAACTGAACATTAACATTGTGCTCTCAGTGGTTATTGGCACACTGAGTGCCATACCAAAAAACTTGAATGGCCCCAAGACAATCTGCCCACTGACAAATTATCTGTCAATTATAAAAGGCCACACTGCTTGAATCTGACATACACTATGCCAATCCTTTATGTTATGCTATGGAGTTTCTTTGGAAGAAGTCAATGTGTATGATGGCTAACACCAGCTAAAGAATTGACAGCTATAATTTCACATTTTTCTGTATAATGATAACAGAATAGTCTAAATATTTTCATGACTGTGTGATGAACCATAATAATATCCACTAAAGCTCCTTGTTTCATTATGTAACTGTTCTATAACATAACTTTTCTGTTTTATATTTAGTGGCAAACATCTTCAACAGTTTTACCTTTTTAATTTATGGTTTTATAAATTAAAATCTGAACATAGGCCTTTTCATAAATGAGAGGGACACAACTGTATACAATTTATTAATGTTATTTATTGTACCACCTTTTTCAATTTATTTTGTAATACTGATTTTTATAATTTAGAGATCTTTTATACAAATATTGTAATACATAAAAAACAAGAATGTGGTATTTCTTTAAAAGTCTTCTATGTATTCAGATAAGGCTTTGGAATTTTAAGAAAAGGAACTTGTCTTTGCCCTTTAATGATTTATTTGTGCTACTTTGTCTTCGCATTTGTGTAACCTGAATTGCCTTTAATTTTGCTATCATTACTGTATTCTTTTTGAGCAAGACTATAAAAACAACTAATTAAAGGAAGTGGAGTTTATGGAGTGTAAGGGATAAGAATTAAAGGGATAAGAATTAATTTAAAAGAAGTTTTGTACCTCTTGCTTAAATCAGTGCAGTCGACTGCACCAGTAATGTGGTGTAAATACCTACTGTAAATAGCATCATTTTATATAGCAAAAAGCATACCAGCGTCCATTTTCTTGCTTTTCTGTTTTAGTTGCTAACCTTGCAAAATCATATACTTCCAGTTCAGAAAGAATCCTGTCACAATATGACAAATCAGTATACAAGTATCCTTGACTTATGATCACAACTGAGCTCAAAATTTATGTTAAGACATTTGTTAAGTGAGTTCTGCCCCGTTTTATGATTTTTCTTGCCACAATTTTAAGTGAATCATTGCAGACTAATAACACGGTTAAATAAAACCGGCTTCCCCCTTGACTTTGCTTGTCAGAAGATTGCAAAAGTTGATCACACAACCCCATGAAACTGCAACCATCATAAATACAAACCAGTTGCCAAGTATCTGAACTGTGATTATGTGATCATTGAATGCTGCAATCATTGTAACTGTGAAAAACAGTCATAAATCATTTTTTCAGTGCTGTTGTAACATTGAACAGTTACTAAACCAACTGTTGTAAGTCAAGGATTACCTGTATTAGCTTTGCTATGTCTCTTCTCAATATCACAGATACCTAAGCAAATAGAACACTTTGGCTCATGTAATGAATTTTTTCCTCCTAGGAACTATCTTGTACCTGAAACTTTTCTAGATGATCCCAAAATGTTGTGGCATAGATTTATCATATGTACAGTTAGTATATGAGAGAGAATGACTTCTTTCCAATGAACAATTGATTTTTTTTGTTTTCTTTTATCCCTATTTAGGAATATTATTCAAATTATGTGCGTAAGTAATTTAGAACAGTGGCCCCCAACCTTTTGGGCACCAAGGACTAGTTATGTGGAGAGATGCTTTTCCGTGGACTGGAGGACGCATGGTTTCGCATGCTGCTTGCATCCAACGGATGGAGTTTTGCTTGTTTGCATGGCCTAGTTTTTGGCATGCTGCACCCTGGTGCTGTTTCACTCCTGGGGGGTTGGGAGATCCAATTTAGAAGTTTTCTGAATGATGGTTTGGACCCAAATATTCCTTAAGGAAAAAATGTCTGCTAATATGTGGGTTACTTCTGAAATAAGTGTCCCCCAAACTAGGTCTTATTTGTTTGCACAAGTTTTCTCAAGCGTTTTTATAATTCTATTAAATTTATCCTAGCCCTTTATTTGGCTTAGTTAGTATCACATGAGCATTTCTGGATCACATAAGAAAAAAATTTCGCCAATTATAATATACGTGTTGCAACATCCTTGGCACTAATGTATATTTTTTACTAGAGTCTAGGAGTTCACAGAATAGCAGTAATACCTATTTTCATCAATTAACATTTCTTTGGATCCACAAAATGAAATATTATTAATCTATCAAGGATTCACTGAATTCATTATAGGCACTTACTGTCACCTTCCCATCTCATTGACATTGCTCCAGTTTCCATACTTTGTTTTGAAAGATATACCAATGAAGCATTCCAAAGACTAATGTTGCCTTATATATACAAAATAACTCAACTCCAGTCAATGCTTCTTTCATTATGTCTGTGGCCTTTTCCTTTGATATTTCCTGTGTTATGCAGTTTCTTTATAAAGTACTAACTGCTATCTCAGCCTCTTCCTCATTGGTTGCTTCTGTCTTTCCATGTGTGCTGCAATTAATGATTAAGCGGTAGAGAATGATTTTTTTATGGCTTTTCTGTAGTCATTTTTTAAACATTTTCCCCATCCTGATAGAATGAAAATCATATTAAGGAAGGTTTGCAATTATGACCTAAATTAAGAATGTTTTACCTCAAAATGATTACTATTGGTTCACCTGTGGTTGCATCAACAAAACTTGATAGTTCTGGCAAAATATAGTTTATGTTACTTATGGCCAAATCTTCTGAAAATCTCTTTGTGATTTTCTCACATCATAAAATGTAGAATACTGCCTCTTCTCCATTACAATCTCATAAAGGAACAAAGTATTACCAATCCATTCCAGGGAGATGGTTAATACTGTATCATGTTACCCATCAAAGAAATGGTATCACCCAAGTAATATTTTAACTAAACTATGTGAAATAGGGAGAGGGGGCGGTATATAAATCCAAATAATAAATAAATAAATGTATCTTCATCATGTGTATTCTTTGATACAAACATACAGATTTTCCAAATAATTATGGGATGTTTTTGTATAATTATCTGAGTATAGAATTAATAATTAGCTTATTTACTTCAGTGATTTGCTTGCTATTACAATATATTGGAATAAAATTAAATAAAACATTTTCAAATCATACAGCTTAGGAAATTTGACTGAAGAAGTGAAGAAATAGAAATTATGACCAAGGGTTCAAGGAACAACAGGAATTCCTTTTGTTGTAACAAAGCAACCTTTATATGCAACCCAGTTTTATTAGTGTACTGTAAATTCAGATTGGGTTCTTTCTACTAGTAGTCCTTTCAAACAAGGCAAAGAGGATCTCCATAAGCAGTGAGGCTTTTTGTGCCCTTGCTTCTACCAACAGATACCTGCTGTTAAGGGCAAG
>JANHFJ010000127.1:33258-40758 GCA_032468195.1 Cerberus rynchops | reverse complement strand
AACTAGAGTAATGAAACTGTAGCACTTTAAGGAGTGTAGGTTCACACAGTGAAGATTCAAAATTATACACTAAGCCAAACTTATTTGTGAAAATATCTCAGAGAAAAAGTGCGTATTTTGTCCATATGTGCACATTTGTGTACAAATACACCAGCAACTATATAAAGCACACAGAAATCAAGTTTTCCTTCACATAAAACCAAAATCATTACGTTTTGGTAAACAATTTAAAAATATATTTACAGCCTATAATATAGAAATCTACCCTCAAAGTTTTTTGAGTTTCACTAAGGAGACTTGTATATTTACTTTGCCTATTTACTTATTTTGCGATCTTCTGAAACTTTAGAAAATTAAAGAACAATGTTGCTGCCACGTTTTCTCTTTTCAGAACCTGTCTGACACTACAGGATTTTTATCTCATTTTTTTCTGCATTATTTCTATTGGAAACTATGACTACATAAACAAACAGTCTGTACATTTTTAAGATGCTCTGAGAAATGATGTGTTGCACTTTGTGAGGATGATTTCTGCTATAAATGATTGCTTATCTTTTAAAAATATTAACAGAGCATTACCATGCATATTAGTCAGAGGAAAGTCTAATAAAATAATTTAGGGGAAGAATTGAGACTGTAACCTAAACAAATGTTCAGCTTTTTAAATGGTGTTAAAAAAGAATCAAAGTTTTGATTAGATAATGTTTATAAAATAAATGTCAAAATATATAAAGAATTATAATTTTAAGAAAAGAAAACTGGTATGTGAAACAATGCACAGCTTTAAAATTCTTAGATACTGTTAAATTTTCAATTATAAGTTTATTATAATTGTTCCATATCACAATAGATAAGACTGTATAATTTATTCAATATTAATATTAAGAATGTTTAAAAACTTAATAACAACTGCCACATTTATTTGTGATAATAAAGGCCTAAACTGAACAATATAAATAAAGTTCTGTAAATTTTCCACTAAAATTCAATTCTAAAAACATTATGTTCAATAACGTTATTTGCTCATGATAAAAATATATCTATTAACAAGTTAGATATTCAATAATATAAACATTTGAGAGTATAAGGCATAGCTCTCAAAAGAAGCTCAGCAGTTTATATATGATATTCAGCACCCTGAAATATTTGGCCTTTATATCTAAAACTAGAAGAAATAAATAGCCTAGTTCTACTTTTTAGTAACAGCAATAATGATTTTAAAAAGTGTTAAATATATGTCTTAAATTCCTCATAGTAAAAATCATACATTTATTGATTATCTGTTTGCAGCTTACTCAATCTGACTAAAAAGACTATCATTTACTTGGATACATTTCCCTATTCATTTTTATAAATGTTAGGAGTTTTATTTAGTTACATACACAGGAAGCAATGTAGGCGCACATACCACAAACACACACAGTTATTTAGGAAATTACTTTATTCCTATAGTCTCCTGGCAAAAAGACTATGGCAATTCTTTCATCTCTAAAGAAGTATTTCAATTACTCTGCTCAGGTGTCCTTTCAACTTTTTATATATATTTTTCATAAAATTTTATTTATAAGAACTATAGCAAAGCATCTTTGCTGAAAAGAATCCCAGTGGCACTTTTACCTCAGCTGAGTTTAGGAACAATTTCGATTTACGAAGATGTAAAATAGCAAGTAATGTGGCCCTCTGGTGGACAGCTAAGGATCACCTTTTCTTTCTCAGTATCATTCAAGGAAGCTGGCAGATTTTAAAAAAGGTATTTTGCTTGAAAAGATATGGAAGGAACATCTACAAATATATACTCTTCTCTTTAAAAGAAAGTGTGCAGGGTACTCCAGGGCAAATATATCTTAACAATTAAAACATGCATAAATTTTCTGTTTTAAAGACTAACAGTAGACAACAAAACAAATAAATAACAAAATAATGTTCTATTTTCTGCAATACTTTAAAAGTAAAAAGCAATCCAACTACAAGAAAAGGGTAGGAATAAACCTTTCCATTGGCATGAAAATAAACAGGATGCAAAACAAACAAAAACTTACCTGCTGTTGTTGCAGATGCAGCAGTTCTACTGTGCTTACTTCAGTGCCCGTGTCACCACTTGATCTTCCATCTCTGCTGCCAGCATCTAATTGGCTGCTTAGAGTGCTCATTCCATTTTGATTCATTGAACTGTTGCTTATTGTCTCTGTCGCAGATTCCTGCATCATGACTTAATACCTAAAAGTGATTAAGAAGTATCAATTAACACACACATTACATCTTCACACTTCCATTATCAAGATGTCCCTCTTTGCCAATTACAGAGACAGCATATTTAGAAGGGGAAGGGGAAAAACCTCTTGCACAGTCATTTAAGGAGCCATGCAATACAAACCTTGCTTTCATAGACATACTATACTTATTCCTGAAACCATGTTTCTCAGAGCATGTTGTGGTAGAGTTTCATATACAGAGAGAGAAAACATCCATATATGCAAGTGTTCCTGAACATCACATTTTAAAGCCTAGCTATCAAACCAGTAAAATGAAGGCATAATTTCATACCCTGCCCCATCTTTCCTATTATTTAGTTTTAACAACCATAGATGATTATACACCCCTATTTAAAATATTCACTATCTAGATTCTGTCAGAATTTTACAGCATTTCTTACACAGGGCTGTTATTTAATGATGCACAGCTAACCATACAAAATTAAAATTTTGTAAGGGTGTTACAAATCATATGGTATCAACCAATGATAAATAGTATAATGGGTTGCTCTTTTTGTCTGTGTGAATAAATAAAATTTTGCCTTGGAGGCATTTTAAGTAAAAGCTCTTGCTGCAAACACTTCAGATATTGCCTATTTTTTTTAATCAAACGGCTGATATTCATTTATTTTTCTGACATTTAAAACATTTAATACTGTCCTTCCTGGGAAGTAATTAAGCTTATGCATGAGCAGCAATCAAACTGTTCACTTGAAGATGACTTAAAACTCAATTTTAACATAGGCAAATAAATGAAAGATATAAAATTAATTTTCCAGGCATGTATTAGATATGAAAGCTAGAAATAAAATCTATCAAGAATATCACTAATGATTGTGCTAAAAACAGCATAAATTATGCATATTACCTCCTCTACAGTAATAAATGTTTTATCATTTTCACTGCATAAATATACTGTACTTTAAGGATAGCAATGAGATGTCCTGCCAAGATCAGATGGAATCTTTGCAGTAAATAAAGAACCAATATATTCTTACAAACTAGAATTTCAAATATATTTTACATCAGTAATAAGAAAATTCAATTTTTTGCTGTTTTCAGAGTTTATCTTAATTCTATCTATGTTAATAATGTACCATCTATCTTTTAATGCATATATTAAACGGACCAATTTCCAAGGGGAAAAATGTGGGAATGGAGATGGAACAAAGCAAAGCAAAGCAAAACTTTCTGATAAAACTTTCTAACAAGATGCTTTAATGGGTGGGTAAATCCAGCCAAAAGAAACAGTTGCTATTAGAATTACTACTTTACCTAACGCATTAACTCAATTCAGCATATGATCAATACTTTCTTCTATAAAATATCAAAGAAATTATCAGAGTTTAAATCACCATCAATAACTTCATTAAATAGTAATACAAGTTTATTTTTCATAAAGGAGTATTTAATAACATATTTAAAAGCATTTAAAAACACTACATGTTAAATGCATACTTTGGATTCAAAGGAGATGGTCATCCCCCTACACACACAACATAGACAATTACAGTACACATAAAGGAACATAGCTGCAAAAACAAATACTCTTTTAAAAATACTCTTCAGTAACAATAAGAATAAAGAAAAACATGTTATACAGGTAAAATGAGTTTTATACATGTAAACCCAGGTTTTTCAATCATTTTCAATCACTATCATTTTATGATAGCAAGCAACTAATAAATACTCAAATCAATTTTGCATGCAACATTTTAAAAATATTTAGGAAAATAGTGCTTGATAGAATTTTCATATAACTCATAAAAGCTTGCTAAAGAATAACTCAGATTTCCTAGGCAACTTCAAATATAATCATTAAATTTTTTATAATTATACACACACATACTCAAAACCTACTGAGTTCTATAGGACCTTCTCTTTAGAAAAATTGTAAAATTACAATCTTTGTTGCTAAAACACATTCAAAGCATATATGTATTAGAACATATTCATTGAGTACTTTATCTTTTTCATACCACCTCCAAAAGGAGGAGATATTTATTTTACATTATTTGTCAGTATAAATATTTGACTATTATTTCTGGAAAAATAAATTATATGCATTATAAGGATAAATGCATGATACATGCATCATCATCAACCAAAGGCATTTTTTTTCCAAATTTCTCTTTTCAAATTAAAATTTGATATTTGCAGATCTGTGACTCTTTCACTACAATTAGAAAGGAAACAGTAATATATAGTTCATGTTAATCAAATATATAAATTTAACTTTGAAATATTACTGAATTCTAGAATTATTTTCTATACAATTTATACAGTTAAGGATCCAATCAAGATTACCAATTGATTGGAAAATGGTGGCCAGGTAGATTTTTTTTTTTTAAAAAAAGGAAAATGATCTTCAATATAACCTACACTTATTTCTCATTTGGTATGGCATAACCCAAATAAAATAGTTAAAATCTGCCAAAGAGAAGTGGATTCACATCATTGCCTTATAAGCCAGATAATATGTAGAAAGGTATATGGTTTTTAACACTGTAGAAATAAAGAAGTCACTTAGAATTTGCAAGAGTGTGTATATATGCCATTTTGGGGTATCTTTATAAGATCGTTTCAAGTTCAAATTATTGAACCAAAAAGTCCAAATTACTGAATTTACATGGTTTGCAATGTCTTGAATTTTAACTAATACAAACTAATAAACAAAATGCACACAAAGGTGTGATTCTAAAAATATTTCTAAAGACAATTATAGAAAAACATATATTTTCATACTTAAGCATATATGTGTATTTTACTATTTTACCAAAACTGCAAAGAGATATAAAATCCCGAAGTGCACCAGAGCTACTTGCTTTCAATGACCGCAAATATATTTCATACAAAGGTGGGAGACAGACAATTACATTTAGATGTTTCAGTTTAATAAGCACCAACATTTAAAAATCGTTCCTTTCAAAATGCTACCTTATTATAATTAAGCAGGTATCCATTTACTCCCTGGTATATGTTCTGCTCTTTCCATTAATCTTACATTTTCTTTAGGTTCCTTTAAATCAGCAAGTCATTGTACAGATACTTATTCTCTACACCACTTCCCTTTTGAAACATTAAAGTGACACTGAAACTGACTGCACAAGATTGCATTTTTCTCTTCCTAAACAACTTGAATTGAAAGGTTACTTAGTGTAACAATATTTACTTGCAGAATTGTGTTGTTACCAAGGGTATAATGGATTGTGGCTATGCAGGTTTACGCAAGAATGAGTGAAGCATGAGGCATTAGCCATGTGTTTGACATGTTTCAAATTGCTATAATCCAGCATTAAACACACCCAGCAATTCATGCCATTTCTTGCAGCCATAATCTTGAATAAAGCGTGCACAACCACTTATTATATAAATTAGTATATGACTCCCTGTTATAGTCACAACAGTGCTTTTATGTTTATTTTGCATCAAGATGTGATCTTTTATTTGTACAAATAGCAGGATAAAAAGACATGGCTCAATTAGACCTCCTTGCTTTTATGATAGGGTGGGAAGAAATTTTAGACTTGTTTGCTTTGTTTTCCCTAAAAGTTTTGTCTCTATAAAATGGAACACTGTTAAGTATTTTTCTCCTTGTGTTATTCCAACACAGCTTTATTGCCTTTCAGGTTTCTAAATTCTACAAGGGCCAAGAATTGTTTTGAAAACCAGAAACAATATTGTAAATGAAAGTTCTGAACACCACTAGGAGGCCTAGTGGGGGGAAAGTTGGATTCTTAACAGTAATTTCAATAGCTTTAAAATTACCTCCCTCCCCCCCATGAGGGGAGCTACTGGCTACTGAATAAGAATGGCATGGTGAAGGTGAATAATATCTGATATATACTTCACTATTTTAGATTCAGTAAATACTGACTGCCCCTTAAATTCTGAACCTGCAAACTTCCTAAAATGGAATACCTGTCAATTCACTTTTAAAGACCTTGAAGACAGTTGCCTAGAAACAGATGCTTTGAGATCAGGCAAATGAGTATATCCTGGTTTTATTATTATACATTGACATCCACAACTTGCTTGAAAGGTTAATACTTCACTAATATTCTTTTATTTCCTGATTAAAGCATAATGGTTTAATATTCAGATAAATGAGTTATATGGTAACATTCAAACTGGAATCCAAAGGGCCAAAATATAAAATTCATGGTTTGCATAGTTCACTCACACTATAACCTCTCTAGCATCACTAAAAGGCAAACAAAATGGTTTTGAAATGGGAGATTTTTAAAATGAATTTGTCATATAATGTGCATCTTATGTTCACAGATGTCTGAATTGACAAACGCACTCTCTATTGTCTAGTTTGGAATAAATTTAAATTAAAACTAAACAAATTAAGACACCTTTCCCTCAGTCACAGGCCACTCATTAGCAGCCTCTTTACAACAATGATTTATCATTTTATGATTATAATACATTTATATATTAATTGATTAGGTTTACTGATAAACTTTAGTTTTTTTGTTATTGCATTAGTTTATATATATATTAATATATTATTTATGCATAACAAATTATAATAAAAAGCAATAATCATTTTATATTATGAGTGCAATGTCAATAAATGCACAGAATTCAGAAGAATTAGAAAAGTCCCTGATTTTAAGAATGAAGACAGATATACGTGTCCCAGGATAATATTGCAGGATCCAATCTGAGTCGATCACTGGGACCAGAGCTTCAGTCTTCCAAACTTTTGGACTCGTGCTGGAGCCCATCCTCAGGGAACCTCTCCCTCTCCAATCCCTGTTTTCACTTCACTTCCTTTTTACTATCATTTCTAAAATTCTTTTTATTGATAACATTTTAGAAATATGAAGAGATTCTCTAATACTTATTACATACAGCAAAATCTACATACACAGAGATTTAATTAATAACGGACACAACATAGGATACATTTTAATATCTAGTGTAGGTCAGGGATATTTTTTTTATTATATAAATAAATGTTGCTATATATGAAATAACATATCATACAAGCTGCCCCATTCATTGTTTGAATGTAGAATGTATTTTGAAGCTACTCCTAAGAATGGACATAACCGATTATACCGTGTTTTGGATGGTGGACATTAAGGTGTTATGCAGATGCATTTTAAAAACAAATGAACTGCCATTCTTAGAAGTCTGAAACTACATCCGTATAGCTATCTATAGATATGGATGCAAACTTATGTGTGCATACAGAAATCTACAAAAGATTAGCTAAATTAAACTAGAGAGAACC
>JANHFJ010000120.1:130480-141721 GCA_032468195.1 Cerberus rynchops | reverse complement strand
ATTTTTAAAACTTTTAATAAAAAAAAAATTGTAAATATGAGGTGCTATAGGAGCTAAAGGATAAAGCTGTGCAATTTACAACATATGGCAGCTCACAAATTGGTTAAACTAAATAAAACTAAATAAAAAAGATCCAAACGATGCAGGATGGTAGTGATCTGTTACAATGTTCAAAGAATTTCTCAAGGAAAAAAATTATGATCCCAAGTGATTTGAAAGAAAGAAACCATGCACAACCTTCTATATCATAAAAGGCTGAAGTCTAGCCAGTCACTGAGTTCCTACAGAGATAATAAAGAATAATGAACTTGAGCACAGAGAAAATAAATTACATGTTCATGCAACTTCTGCCTAAAGCATGTACCAATGGCTTTAGAGATAATCTAATCCCAAGCAAAGCTCTCATCGTTTCCCCAAACACCTCAATTCCTGACAGAAATTTTAGCTGTTTACTAAAACTTATGGGGAGATGATACATCCACGTCTTTTCCCCACTCAGGTACAGCAATCTTCTCTCCCCATGAAGTTCTTTTCCTCTACAGAAGAGAAAGAGGCTGGGACACCTGTCATTGCTTTATATAATAGAAACCATCGACTCAATATTGATTCTGCTTGAGATGAATAAAGGTATATTCCCAAAATGGGGAAGCAATTGTCATTCTGGTGTATACAGGTTGGAATAATAAATAGCAACTTGGTGGAAGAAGACAATCACCCTCCTGGTATGAGTTTCCTGAATACAACTAGTTTAACCCGGTTGGCTGAATTAGAGGGGTCACTGGTGTAGTCCATACGGTTCTTCTTAGGTTCTTCATAGGTTCTTATGAAATTCATGCACTCATTAGAGTGGCAGCAACTAAACTGAGGCAGGTTTGGACAATTTGAATAATTTCTTTAAATAGTGAAATCATACAACGAACTACATAAACAGGTACTTTCGTCCAGGATTACCCTGTTGGCTGCATATTCAGCAGCTAAATAAAGAACCTCTAGAACCCCTAGAACCCCTATTTACCAGATCTCCATGTAATATGGATTTCTAGATCAAAAAGAAGCCCCAGTTGCAACTAAAAAAGATCACACTTCAATCAAAATTGCCAGAATAAAAATAACACAGTGAGATCTAAGAAAGAATACAATTGATCTAATTTGAAGTTTCTTTAGCCCTCTCTGAATTTTTAACATATATGTGTTATCTAAATTGTTTGTGAAACATGCTTCAGAACCAAGACTGTTACATTCATGTCACTTCTGCCCATAGAATATATTTTTCTCTGTGAGTTATGTGTGGGTAACTATATTTCTCAACCTGAAATAAATTTGTTCAAATAAACTCCACCCACTCTCAAACATAAAAGGTGAAGTGAATTAAGGGGCTACACATTTGTTTCATTTTGCTTAATATTACATTGGCAGGAAACCATCAGAAGAATGAGGGGGATTGTTCATGAAGTTTTTCATGTCACCATAAACCACCTATTTTTTTCCACTCAAAAAAGGTGCAGATGAGAACTAAACCTTAATCAATCTACCTTGCAACAATTTAGCAAATGTATAGCAATAGCAATACCAATACCACTTAGACTTACTGTATGTTCCACTTTATAATGCTTTACAAATACAATGCTTAGAAAAAACCTTTCTAAGAGGTTTTACACAGTCAGCATATTCCCCCTCAACAATTTGGGTCCTCATTTTACCCACCTTGGAAGGATGGAAGGCTGAGTCAACCTTGAGCCTGGTGGGATTTGAACTGCTAAACTGCAGGCAGCTGAAAGTCAGCAGAAGCAGTCTGTAGTACTGCACTCACAACTACTGTGCCATTGAGCTCTTATCATCCTGGTTTATTCCATTCTATTTCCATGTCAGTAGGTATTTGTAACTGTCTAAAATATACTTCCACATAATTTCTCAGATATGTGCTTTGATGTCAGTTATGTGAAATTGTGATATAGTATGAAAGTGAAAAATTAATTGGATCTAATTTGCATTTAAGTCTAGTAGGTGTGGATCTGGATATTTTAAATCAGGACTGATGATGATCTAATTTCTCAACAACTTTGTGTGGGTAAGAATCATGGAGATATTCAAAGTAGATGAAATTAAGATTGCAGAAAAGCTGTTCCTAAAATAGTGCAAATCAGTAACAATCTACAGTTAGATGATAGCAAGTTGCAGTGTTTCCATTCTATTCTCTCCTTGTCCCCCATTCCCCCCAATCCAAAAACATAAATGGGGAGATCTTGGATACAAAAACTCTCAGTTGTGTTCAATCACTGCAAAATGTTACAAGTTCCTCTGTGGACCCAAATAAAGGAGCCAGGGAATTGTGAGTCAAGAGCAAATGGATAATGCTATCAGTAGGCAAGCAGCCTCATTTATCCAGTGGAGCATCAGTATAGCAAGAATAGATCCCTGGGGATTTGCTCAAGCATAGCAACTTTTTGATTATTTTTAGCACTGTGAGGGAAAGCTTACAATGCAGATTAAAAATCCAGCTCAGGTAAATGGAGGAAGGCATTACAATTTCTTTCTTTTCTTTCTTTCTTTTTAGAAAAACATTGGGGAAACACACAAAAAGCATACATTCACATGGCAATTAATTCAACATTTACTTCTGCTAGCCCTTTCCCAAATTAGTAAACTAATGTGGTTTAACTAAATGTTTTACTCTAAACTGGATTTAAGAAATTTTCATTATACACAGACTGTATCCAAAGGAACTTTGTCTGGATGATGATTTATTATTAAAAATTATAATTGAATATCTTCTAAGATTTTTAATTAACATTCCAGAATGTTGAAGGAAGTGAATAATGGAGTGAGTTTTAATGTTAAATTGCATTCCTTGCTACAATAAAGGGTGAACTTTACAGTGAGTCACTATATTTTAGTTTTCACTTACCATCATCCATAATTCCTATCGTTACTCCTTTTCCTGTGTAGCCCAACTCCCAGGCTTCAGCCACATTTAAATCAAGGCCAGGAGTCCCATCTGCTTGCCCAGTGTTGATCTAATGCATCACATTCCAAACAAAAAGCATAAGAGACTAATTTGCTTGGCACAAAGCAGAATATTTACATCCACTGAGATTCTTTCTGATTCATCTGCCACCAAATGGCCTTCATTTCCTTGGAAATGCAGCCCAAAAAGAGGCACAAATCCATAATACTTATGTAAAATGTGAGTCTCATTTAAGTCACAATGCAAGAGGCTTAATAGATTTCATTGTTTGATGGATGCTACTGCTTGGGGGGGTATTTGAAATGCAGTTTGAATGGCACAACTCAACAATTGATCATATGAAGTATGGGGAAATGGCAGGGTCTCATTCTGAGTATGTGGAGTGCTTCTTGTTCCAGAACATCTGTGGATGAGGAGAATGAGAGTACAATAATAATTTTTAAAAAATACTCTTTAAAGCTAATTTGGAATCCAGATACTTTTCTTTTTGAGAAGGAAAATGCAATATCCATTCTTGTTTTGTCATAAAGTAGGATTATACCACTGAGAATTCTATGTCTCATCAGACAGAAAAATGCATTTGCTATCTAGATAGCCATGTCTTAAAACATGGCAATTCAGTTGATCTTTCACTCAAAACAAATTAAATTTCAAATTAAATAAGTATTTGTTATAACTCCACAGGATACTTTGCAACAACTCATTCATTAAATATCAAATTAATACATTAAAAAAAGAAGCAGCATAGCAGTCTGCATTAAAATAATCATGAAAGCCACAGCTGATATGCAAAACTCTTGAGAGTAATAAAACCAATGGGAAAGTAAAAACAGAGATGAATGGTTTTAAATGCCATTGTGCCATGACCCAGGACCAAAAGCCTACCAGCTATAGATGCTCTAAGATACATGAAGACCTGATCCTGCTCTTCTGAACTGGCTTTTTCTCTTAGGTCCATTGTGACACACAGGAATGTTGCTGCTGCATTGTGACTTGGAAGACTACTATTTGGCCTCTTCCAGTTAGCAGGAAAGGTTGAGGAACATTTCTTAATATTTTTCTCACTTTTCTTATTGTTTACCTCCTCATACATCTACTAAAAAGAAGCTGTTATAAAAGTCAGGCTCCAGATGGGCACTAAAAGATAAAGTTATCTATAGCCTTTGAAAACAAAGCTTTCAAAAGCGTTTCTGGTGTAGATGTAAAACCCTATCTTTATTCTTGTTCACCATCTAGAGTTTCTTCTTGCAGCCATATGAATTTGATAGATAAACACAAACAAATGGAATCAATTCAATCTGTGATTACATAGTTGCCAGCTTCAAGCAGATATGTGGAACTGGCCGTGGTCCTGAATTACTATATCTACCTAGTCTTGTCCAATTGCTGCTATGGCTCTTGCTTCATACGGTAGCCTGAGACCTTGTTTACAGTAGACATCAAAATTCTCCATGGAAGAGGACACACTGATTTATTATAAGGGCAAAGTTTGTGCTTTCAAAGAAATTTGTGAGTTAGGGATAATCTATGTATTAATTATCCCAGAAATGTAAACCTTGTTCCCATATAGATGACTAATGATATTTAGATATAGAAATCATTTGTGTGCAAGTGAGAAACTTAACCTTCTTAAAAAGCTAGCTTAAAAAGTGACATATTCACTCAGTGGAGTGAGTTATCACCAGGACTGGTGTAAGAGAGTTACAGTTAATGTAGCTGCAATTCGGTCAGTAAAAAAATGTGGACACAGACAGAATGGCAGGCAGAAGAAGGCTATGGAAAAGTAAACTGAGTCTGCAAAAGTAAAGAGCTATCTTTGTTTGTCATCTCCCTTCAAATCACACCCTTGTTTCTCTCTGACTAATAGGGTTTTTGAGCAGTGAGATTCTGCGGTACTTATAGGCTAGCACACCTCTACGTTAGCCAGTATTTAGATTGAATTGATAAATTTTACATGGAGATCAATCTATCTGTTTCTGTTATCCAGTGTAGTACAAGTTAGCCAACATGCAGATTGGCTGCCATGGTTTTCAAATGGCCAGATCACTTGAAATTTTATGCAGCTCTGTGTCAGCCAAATGTTATATTGGACCAGTGAGATAATTGGCCCACACTATCTTTGGTAATTCTCCCAAGCAGACTATTACTGCATTATGAATAGTGTTCATCTTGTCAGTTCAAATGTATATTTCCTATATTGCATACAATTTCTTCATCCTGGTCCTCTCCCTTTATCTCTTTTATTCAGGAACCCATATATTAATCTAGTAGCTCCATGTTGGACAGGGAAGGAAGGGGAGGGGGAAGGGAACTCTCAACTTGCAGTGTGCCAATTGAAATTTGGTGAAGAAATCCATCTAACTTATCCACACCAACTTTCTTGATTTAAAATTTTCCAAGGCAATACTGTGGGCTTTAAAAGAGTTTACAATTTGCCCAAAATAACTAAATTATATTTCAGAATCATTCCACTGTTTTATTCCAAATTCTGTCTTAGGGCCTCATATTAGGCAATACATTCTCCTGCTGTGAAGAAGGAAAGGGTTAGTCTACTTACCAAGTACCACTGTTTTGTAAATAAAGGATCATCCATGTTGATGTCAATTTCATTGATGTTTCTGTACCCTCTCTTCTTCCTCCCAAAACCTTCCTGCTGCACAACTTTCTTTACCTGCAAAAGTCAATTATATACTCCATTGGGACTTGTAAGAGAACATAACCATTTTTGTTTACTGTATTTTACAATTATAAGTACAGGAGCAAGCATCCTAAAGAAGATGTAATTTTATTTTTGGTACATAGCATGGCCCTATTCAGATGAACTGCTCCCTTCCCCACTTCCTGAAATATTTTACTATCTTACTAAAATTCAGCAGAATTTATGGTATCTTTTTTCTTGTTATGTTCATTAAACATAATAACTTGTTCAGGGTGGGATATTTATTTATCTAATTTGTATCACTACCCATTTCACAAAAACTGGCTCTGGGAGGCATACCACAATCTGGATAGGATATGAATTATTTTGGAGATTAAATATTTCTATTGGCTCCACCAACTTTTGCAACTTTTCCCATCTCAGATTTATGTCACGGGAATCTGATTTTACATCACAAGGAAGCCAGGGGCTACAACATGACTTTTGGCCAAAGTTGTTTATGCTACCTGGAAAAAGAACATTAAATTATCTTGTATGAAAATATTCTCATAGTTACCTTTGAAGATAACTGAAAGAAATAACATTCAAATATGATTTGCAGTTTTTCCTTACCAATGTACCTATTTTCCCTTTATAGCTGTTTCTCCTTAAATATCTAAATATACCACAGCAAATTGAAAAGTGCCACTCTGCTCTGAATGCAGTCTGTAATTGTCAAAATAAATATTAAAATCCTCAGTGAGCCATTTTTGGTTCATCTGTGCCTGACAAAACTTCCAGAGGAACGAACTTTTAATAAAGGGGTCTATCAAAATAGAAAATTAATATTGGGAAACAAAACATATTAATATTATACCATGTATTCTGTCCAAAATGAGTCAACATGGTTGATAAAACCAATGAATGGGATGTAGCTAGACTATTGATTTGTGCTATTTCTTAGAGTGGTTTAATTACAGTAACTTACATATAAATTCATACATCCAAGAATTCTGGAAACAGTATATGTTTATAGTAGGTCCCACTCAAAACTATGGGATGGTATCTAATGGAATCAACAAATTACTTATATTTAGTAGGTTCATGGGCTCCTTCCAATAAAATCTGTCCAAAGTTTCTTGGCATTAAAAAAAAAACTTACTATATATCAGGGAAAAGTAATTGAAGTGGATGAATGCCAGAGTCAAGGAACTTTGGCTATATTGATAACACATGTTTAGGCTTTCTTTGGATTGTAAATGTCATTTTGGGAATCTCATTCCGAGGAATTATGAAAGTTATGAAATAAGTTCAGAGAATCTGATCATATCTCTTCCTAGATCTTGTGTAATATTTCTTTGAAAAAAATTTGAAGTTCTACATGTTACTAAAAATGCTAAGAGAGAAGATGAGCTGAAATCTGATTAGTTCAAAATCAAGGAAACACATTTTACTACTAAGTACATAGTTATTTTAAGCCAGTTCTCCTGTGTATTGACCAACGTACTACTCAGTATAGTATGCTTTCATAGTCACCACAATGTAAAAAGGGTTGGTTAAGAAACCTTTAGGAAAAGGAACAACAGAACAATAAGGAACAGTATAATTCTAAGATCCAAATGCACTAGAAGTCCATGTCCATACTTGTTTCTATAGGCACTTGTGTCCCACTTCTTCACCTGTCATTTATGCTCAAACTAGATGTGGACTGCCAGCAGATCTCCCCTGAATTCAGTTCAAATACAATCAAAGAATGGTTAGAAATTTTGATCAGGAAGAACAGTGGCAATGGCTGAAACTTTCAAGTACAAATAGGAACCATTCAACTGTTAGAACTTATTTGTTCAGGAGCCGAATTCAATGACACAGATAATGTGAACGTGGAATGTACAGAGAAAATGAAATACAAAGCTTTGTTTTTGTTCTCATATATAGCGATATCTAATTATGAAATCTACAGAGTTACAGCTAGTGAGAGCAGATAGCATACACAAATGGTTTTTAAAGCTTATAATTGAACAATAGAATACTACCATTACTGAGCTGGAAGGATTCAGAAAAGGATTAAAGAGTTATCACTGAAAATTTCGTGAGGAGAATGAGAAAGATACAGAGGAAATGAAAATGTAACTGCTGGAAACGAGCCAATTGTGAATGGTTTTAAAACCAAACTGTAGCATCTTACAAAGGATGAGCAATCTGTGATGACACTCATCTCTTGGTGTCCTAAAATATGAGTTCACCTACTTTGCTAGCCAATCCTAAAATGCAACTCTGTAGGTATTAGGGCAGATGAATAGGGAGTATTGTTCAGTGTGCAGCACGATTTGGTTAGGAAACCTTGGGCTGATTTGAGTTACAGTATATTTTTCAATGCGAGGACCTCCACAATATAGCTTGGGCAAATATATCCAGTATGATTTATGAGGTCAATATGGTATAATGGTTAAAGACACTGAGCTAGAAACTAGGATATTTCAAGTTTTAGTCTTGCCTTAGACAAACAAAAAAACAAACCCCAACTAGTTAGGTAACTCTGTGCCAATTTGTCTCTCTCAAACCTAGGAAGAAGAGAATGGCATGTCCAAAAATATTGCTAAGGATGTTGGGTTTGTCATATATTGACAGTGCATGGACTTATTTGACCAAGAGTCAAAATGCCTTGATGGCACAAAACCACACCAAACCAAACCAAACCAAACCAAACCAAACCAAACCAAACCAAACCAAACCAAAGCTCTGTCTAGTATAATTTAATTCCTCATAGTTCCTATTTAAAAAAAATGTTTTATTTCAACTTCCTCATTTATTTAATAGTATTTTCAATATTTGGAGGAAAATTTTCTCTAATTTATACATTTTTGGAAATTATTTCTCATCTCCAATGTAATCAGTTTCCTACCTACTTTCTCAAAGGCCTAAAGTTTTAAAAACATACAGTTGTTAATGAGTTAAATCAAAACAAAACTGATTTTCCAACTTTGTATTATTAGTAACTTCTCACAGTGTGCATTTGACCATATCAGATTACAGGGAATCTAGAAAAATCTATACCAGGAAATGTAGAACAAACATGTCTTAAACTATGAAGACATCACTTGTCCACATCACTTGTTTTCTTCTTTTTTTTAGAATTCTTGTTTAATTGTTACAATATATAAACTATTTTGAAAAGTCATTTAGGGATATGTCAATCAAAAATATTCTTCATGGGAATTCCATGTCAGAGTGAAACCTGCATACGGCTCTATACTTGTTCAATCTAATACAAAGTTTAAGATAAATGATAAATCAACTACTAAACCTACAGGCATCTATGCAATCTGACAGAGTTTTATTTTTCATAAATAAAAATGTGAACAAAAAGAACATTTTTTTCAAGTGAAATTATTCAATTGAAAATGTTTTAGGGCATTGTTTCTGTAATTCCTTTTTTGGTTTGTATTACTGTAATCAGTATCTGCATTGTGGAACAGCTGAACATGTTTCCCACTAATTAATATTTAGAAATCAGTTTAAACTTAGAGAGAAGTTATTGTATTTATTATTACATACATTGTACTAAAAATGTCACTTTTGCTATGTTTGTTTGATGCATTTTTGTCACTTTTTAACTTACCCTGTTATTCCCCAATATAATATAAATTACCCTGTTATTCCCCAATAAAATATAAAATAATTTATATTTTAATGTTTGCTTTTGAAATTTAATAAAGTTTTTAAAAAAAGGAATTGGTGATAGTGCATTGTTAGCAATTTCCTTAGTAGCACTTATACAAAATTCCTGAATTGTTTTTCCAGTTGCACAGATATATCTCTGATAGTTTTCATTTTAATCCTTTTAATAGCCATGATATAAATGGGAGTATCTCACCACCCACTGTATATGCCTCTAGCTTTAGGAAATTCACGAAGGGGTATAGTTGTATTTGGTTTTAAAATATATATTGTTCTGATGCTGAAAGAAGGGCTTTTGTTAGTCTGAGAGCTTTTTTAATAGCCCAGGACAAGTTGTTAATGTTTCATCGGAGAGGAATAAAGGCAGGAGAACATCACCTTATATCTACAAACCTTTTCTTCCCCTTCTTTTCAGACTGTGATACCCATTAAAAGGTGGAAACATTAATAGCTTGGGAACACAGCTGTGAATTACTTTTTATCCATTATATCAGAATGAAGCAAGAAAGGTGGATTTGCTGAAGTATCCTTAATAGAATAACAGAGTTCAACTACTAGTCCAACCCTTTGTTCAAGCAGGAAACTCTATAATATTTTAGACAAATGGTTGCCCAATCTCTTCATAAAAACCTCCAGTGTTGGAGCACCCACAACTTTTTGCTGAATGCCCTCTCTTTTAGGATATTAATAAAGGGGTTACTGGTTGATTGGAATGTATTTATTGCTGCTTCACTAGGTTCTACAGGGAATTTTATTCAACAAAGTTTATAACAAGCCATAATGATGTCAGAACAGGTGCAGCATAATATCACTGCACAAAAAAGCAACAACACAATTTTGCAATAATGTCATGATGTCTCATGCAAGTACTTAAGATCACAATATTTGCATGATGATGACATGAACTTTGTGTGGTCATTCTTTCCTTTGCCACACTCAGCAGATACCCAAGGACTGAGGCCAATGTTTTGTCTGAAAGAAGCTAAGCTATGAAACATTATTCCAAAGATATCACACAAATGATGACAATGAAGAGGCATCCTACTAACTTACAATATGAATTTAGTAGGATCATCCGATCTGGCCAAGAAAGGATATCAGTTTCCCCAAACCTTAATACTCAGCTCAGTTTTTGCTATTAAACAATTGAAGCAAAATATCTCAAATGACGAAGAAGCATTTTAAAACAATCCTTTGCAAGAGGGCTAGATATATGCAGGTACAAAATGCCTATACATGTGTTTTGTTCTTCTTCACCTTCATCTGCATCCTGTATTTACTGGGTGTCCTTAGCTCTTTTTACTAGGCTCAGAGATTTCATGTATGGAGGAATAAATGGAATTATATGACAACAGCCTGTTTTAAGACTACATATCCATTTGAGCAGAATTTGGAATATTTATAAATGAGATGAGAATTAATAATCAAGGGAAAAGTATACCCAATTTTACAGCTATAAGCATAACATCATGTAAATGGAGGGGAAAAATTATAAAATTATAAATTTTATATAAAATTATATAAAATTATATAAGCGACAAAATAACTACTGCTATTGAAGATCATTGTTTACTAAGTCTCAATGGCAACCTTCCTTTTCAAATCATTTTGAACAGTGTATTTCAATGTTGTTTCTTCTTTGAACAAAATTAAATAATAGTAAGATATAATCTTACAAGCACTAGATGAGAGCTGAACCAGATTTAATCAATGATGGTGAGGTTGAGGGAGGGGGTGTTACCCCTTTGGCTTGCATTTTCCCCTGGATTAACACCTCTCCTGTGCTTGTATAAAACAGTTATTTACCCTTATCAAATCTGTATTTCTAACCAGGTCTAACAGCTAGGAAATACTGTATATTACAGGAGCAGTCTACAACCGTTCTGGCTTTGTGGGCTGGGGGGTGGGGAGAGGGGACAGTTTGGTGCAAGCAGCTTGCCAGCTCACACACACGCAGCCC
>JANHFJ010000120.1:38688-48891 GCA_032468195.1 Cerberus rynchops | reverse complement strand
TTATATTATATTATATTATATTATATTATATTATATTATATTATATTATATGTATGTAAAAACTGTGTGTGCACGTGTGTATGCGCGCGCACACGTGTCCATCAAAAATACCTTGCAAGCTGGTTGCTAGGTACCTTCCTCCTTGACATTTGTATGATAAAGTTAAGTATCTTTGTCAGTTAGTAAAGAATGTTGATAAATGCAATTTTCAAAACTCTCCTTGATCCACTTTAGAATAATATGCATCTGAAACCCTGTGCTTTTACTTCTTATGAAAAATGTAAAAACAGTTGCTTCAGACATTCTAGCTACTGTAGAATAGCTCTAGCTCTCAAGCTTCAACTTCATATCATTTCTGGTCAATTGAAACTTTTTCTTTTAGTATCCACCACTCTTCCAGTTTCATAAAAATGTCAAGTCACACATGGTCATTTAGATGTGAACGTCTAGAAAAGGACTTACAAAGATTTGGATTTACTGATGACAGACTAAAGTAGATCTTGGACAAAATGTATTGAAGTATTGAAGTATACTCTTGAAATATTCACAATAGACTCTGCAACTACTATATAATACAGAATGTGATATTTTAAGTTGAAGGGTTTCTAAAAAAGAATGTACAATAACCTCTATGAAGATAGAAGATCAGCAAAGAAGGAGATGATTTCCCATTTACTCCATAGAACATAAATGTATGACTATCTGCCATTTGAGCATAAGTCATAGATTATTCTTGCTCATGAAGCTCCCAAATCTTAGGAAATCCTTTCCCTTGAAACCAATATAAGTGAACTAGAGATGCTGAGATAGCTAGACAGATATATAGAGGAGACCTTCCAGATGTAATTGCTTTGCCCCAGTTCCAGGATGATTATTTGCTTGGGTCTTGGGCAAGGAGGACTTCAATCTGAGGATCATAAATGTTTGTGTAAGAGGGATCAAACCCATAAACTTAGGATACTCCTCTGGAGAATGAATATATGCAAATGGGATTCCATAATGTAAGAGAGAGATTATTCAAATCCAGAAAGAAGTCAGCATGGTTTTGTAATCAGGTCCAAGAAGCTGTGAAAGATAAGAAAGAACATTAGGAACTCTTAGGGAGGAAAGGTTGGAGAACAATAAGTAATTTTAACATACATAGGGAGCAAAGAAATAGTCAAGTTTGGTCATTAGATGACAAAGCCGGAAAAGGGATCCTCAAGAAGAATGTAGAGATTGTAGATAGTTGATTGAATTCTCTGCATTTGTCTTTACTGTCAAAGATGGAAGAGAAATAACTCATTTTGTACTGATTTTCTCAGGAAGGAAATCAGAACAATTAAAACTATTTGAGGTAACAGGATGAGACATCGAAGAATATCTTAAGGTATTACACTGTAACAAATTACCCCATACTGGCAATATCTGCCTGAGCATTCTTAAATGCTCAGTTTAAGAATGAGTTAATATGAAATGCTGAACTTCTAGGAAAAATGTGTAATATGTCATTTAAATCAGTTTCAGGGCCAGGGGACTGGAAGGTAGCCAATATGACACCAATATGTAAAAAGAGAAGATTCATGGAATTACAGGAAGCTCTCACTTAATTATGGTAATCGGGACTGGCAACTCCATCACTAAGTGATGCAGTTGTAAAGCACCATGTTACGTACCACATCAACTTATAATGGTAGTTGCAGCAATTCCTATTGACATCATTAGGTGAATCCTGTGCAATTACAGCATCCCAAAGTCACATGATCACCATTTGCAAGTTTCTTCTGGCTTCTCCATTGACTTTACTTGTCATTTTGCAAATGGTGATCATGAGACTGTGGGACTCTGTGATGTCATAATTGTGAAGTGGTTGCTAAGTGCCCAAATGACCAGCAACTATGAGGAGCTATCAAAAGTCCCTCTCATTCAGTGCTTCCATAACTTTGAATAGTTGAATGAGTGATTGTTCAGGGAGAACTATCTGAATAGGCAAATTGACAGACGTGATAATCCAAGTTAAGGTAAGTAGACATTGTTGAAGGAAAATCAAAGATAAGTTCTGCAGGAAACAACTTTTTATAAAGGTCAACAGGCATTTGAATAGGGATAGAAATGCCCTCAGTAATGTAGTACACTTAGATTTTCAAAAAGACAAAACTCTTCATCAAAGGCTCTTAAGTAATGGTTGTAGGATAAGATGTGCCCATTGCCAATGATTTTAAAAAAGGGAAGCTTAGGAACAAATGAGCAATTTTCCCATGGAGGGGTTAAGAAGGAATCTATGTTAGGACCAGTATTGTTGAACCTATTTTAAAATAGTCTTGATTTAGAATCAGCAAGTGAACTGATTATACTATACTATTCAAGCAAAAACCAAAAGTAATTGTAAAGAACTCCAGAAGGTCAACCAATATGGAATGACAAATGTAATTGTATTTAAGAATAAAGTAACATATATTGGCCAAAAATCCCTGAGTATCATAAAGGAATGGGATGTGAGCTGTGTCTAACTAACCAGGAAAAAGTCATTTGGATCAAGGAATATAACTCAGTGAAGACGTCAACTCAACCTGTAACAGTAATTTAAAAGACAAATTCCATTCTAAAGCCTGAAAATAAAAATGCTAATGCTCTTCTATTATGGAATGTTCTCTGTCAAAGTATTGTATAAAGTTTGGGTTGCCATGTCTATAAAAATATTAATAGAACTAGAAAAAATACAGAAGACAACCAAAATTATTAGGTTGTGGTTGCCCTCCTCTACAAATGGCTAGCAGAAAATGCTAAAATTGAAACAAAAGGATAACATGTTTAAGGTATATAAAATCATGTATAGGTTGAAGAAAATTAACGTTTACTTTCATTCAAAAAATCTGGATCAGGGTGATCCAGTGAAGCTGATTGGAAGACAGTCTAAACAATATCTAAGAAACACTACTTCACACAGGGCAAAATTAAACTGTGGGATTGCTACATGACATGATGAAGGCTGAAATTTGAATGGCTTTAAAAGCAGACAGGATGAACACATGGAAGGGTTTTGATGTTCTCTAGCTGGAAGCAGCTTGCCTCTGAATCCCATTTTCAGGAGAGCAATGATGAGGGAAAGATAAATCACCTCAAAGGGTTCTAGTTAAGTGCTGTGACCAACAAAATGCTTCACTAAGATGATCCCATTGCCTTATCTAGCAGAGATTGGCTGATGGCTTTGCAAAAATGCAACTATCATGTTCCTTCATTGAGTGTAATTTTGTTTATTCTTCAAATAAACAAAATTATAGCTCGAGGGGAGAGGAGTTATGGAAATTTTATTTTAGGGAGAGTTGATTCTATGATAGGAATGATGACTTAAAATGTTTAAGTATTTTTTATTCCTCTTCAGTGAATCACAATACATTTGGGAATTTGAAACAGTTACCCAGAATGTGTGAAAGTTATCAGTGCCAAAGATTGGGTGGTGGTATACTGTCATATTTGCACTGAAACATAATTTCATTTCACTTTCTACAGGTGTTACAGGAGGCCATCTTAAAGCTGAAAGGCAAAGGAAGGTTATTGATGTCACATTAACAAGTGAAATTCACACTATAAATAAGTGACTCTGATTTTAATTCAGATAGAAGTGGAAAAAAACATTTATTTCCGCCGTTATGGAATTCCCTTACAAAACCCAATGCAATAAATATATTTATAAAATTGTTAGGTTTTATAGTGAAGACAAAGGGGACAACTCAAGCATCAAATAAGCATACAAAAAAACTGAAAACAGAGTGTTTCATATATATAGTGATAGAAAAATCATCTAGAGGTAGATAGAGATAGAGATGTATATTTTCACTATTCACATATTAGTTTCACATTTCTATTACTTTTTCTTAACAAATTCTTGGGGAACATCTACTTATATACTACTAAAACTCTTGTTGTCATTGCCATTAACTGGGTGAAACAGTGTGTCATAGGGCAGCAGCTTCCGAACCAGTGTATCTCAAATAGGCTAATACATAGAATGCATCCAAAATCCAGAGAAAATGGAATTTGGGAAAGTTGTGGTCACTTCAGGATGCTGCTATGGCTTGGCTGCTGCTCCTGTGGTTAAACGGTAGTCATTCTGAACATTCTGTGACAGTTTTCCTGGAAGACTCCCAATCTCTTGCTCCTCACCACCACTCAGCAACACATAATTAACTCATGAAGTGGCTCTTTAAAAAGCAACAACTTTAAAGTGTATGAAGAAGAAAGGCTGGACATTTGTATTGCTTTAGGGGGCCCTTCTCTGGCACATAAACATGCACATGTATCTATATCCCATCCCATCAGAAGCCCAAGGCACATACATGGTGTTCCGTCCTTTCTATATTTCTTCACAATAACCCTGTGAGGTATGTTGGGCTGAAAGTCACCAAGTGAACTGCTATAGGTAGAAATGGAATTTTTGTGAGGTCAATCCAATATATTAACCACTATACCTTAGTCCTTGCCCAATCAGCTTCATTTTTCAACCACTTCCTACTCTGAACCTGAGTGTAGACCAGTCCCTCTATTAGCCATTGAAGATCAAGGAGGCCAGTCCCAGAATAGCCCTCAGGAGGTCATATGACTATATTTATAAACTGCCTCTGGCATCTTCCTAAAATTCAACAGAGAAGCTATCAGGGATCCCGAACTGTTCCAAGGCAAGAATGGCAATTTACAACATTGTTGTAACAATACAATGCAACGCAACGCAATGCAATGCAACGCAACGCAACGCAAACAACACAATACAATGCAAAAAAAATCAGTATAATTATGCCATATGGAAAACCCGGACGTCATGTTTGACACCAGATATTGTCAGTACATAGCAATGAGAAGGACAGATGAAAAAAAGAGGATGAAAGGACTACATATCTGCAGAATCACAAAATATAGAATGAGATGATAAGAAAAGATGGAGGAGGAAAGGGAAAATCAATTTGAGAATATGTGGCAAATACTAATTACTGCAAGAGTTCCTCAACACACTTTCAACAAGAAGACCACAACAGAAAAAGAGGAAGGCAGAAAAAGCATGGGTTGGACAATATTTATGTTGATGTTGGTGCCATGTCAAAGTCTGTGCTCACTCTCATGCATTCCTTTTCCCTGGAAAAAACACCAGTTTCTGCTGTACGGTCAGGATAAACAGTTTGCAATCTGTATCTAATGACTCCTGGTGGTGCAATTTATATAAACAAAAATCAAAATTAGTGAGGTTTTTCATGAAGAAAAATCATGGGATTAGTGGAAAACAAATCTTGTATTTAACTATTGAAGAGAGAATGTGGATATAAAAGCAGATTCCCCATCCATCTCAGCCAACAGGAGCGATGAGGCTTTTAAAAGCATACCAGATCTTAACCCAAAGATGCTTTTTCAAGAGGCAATCGAACTTTTGCAGATTATTGCAAATGGGAAGATTTTTCTAAATCCTTAAAAAAAACATGAGTTTCAGCTTATGAGCAGCAATAATGCAAAATCCCTGCTTTTTTTCCTTATTCATAAATAATCTACTCAATCTTTTTTCCTTGATTTTATAGACATCCCAAAGGGGCTTTTTCAAGATGCAACTGGATTTTCTGGTTTTTCTTCAAAGATGTTTCACTTATCATCCAAGAAGCTTCTTCAGCTGAATGTCTTCCAAGGAAAACCAGAAAGTCCCGTTACTCTTCAAAAAGCACCTTTGGGACAGCCATGTCTTGGACAACTGAGAATCTCCATAAACACCAGATCTTGGCCCAACTATTAGGGTGCTCTGTCCCAGAAGGATAAGCAATAGTGATAGTCAGAGGCTTCCATGGTAAAATTAAGTTTCTGCTGAAACATCTGTACCTAAAAGCAGCTGAGGGATTTCTGCTTGGAAATAAAGCAGAAAATTAATTGAAATGTACATTATAGTGTAGGCAGTGAACTTGTGCTGTGACCTATGTAGAAACAGTACTTATTACTAAACTACTCAATTACCAGATTATTTCAATTAGTATCTGAATTAAAAACCTATAATAAACTATCCAAACAGAAATAGTGAATTATCCAAGCTTCCCACCTACCATCTCAAGCAATATTTCTCTGCTGATGCTACTTATCTTGATTTATAAATGTATGGCGGGCTCGTCAATATAATGCTCTCCAAATGTGTGGCATTATTATTCCATCCAGGATAGCAATTGTCACTGTAACAAAATGAGAATAAATCCTATTCAGAAAGAAGACAAACTGTGGAGAAACATTGACTAATAACTTCTGTTTACCTGGGGAAGCCAATAATAAATGTTTGAGGTAAAAAAATAAATAAATCAAGGTTTTCCCTGTCAAGTCATGTATGATTCTAGCAGGTGGTGTTCAGCATTGATTCACAGCTGAAAAGCCAGAGTTTTTCTGAAGATGTTTCTGTGGTCATGGGGCAAGCATGACTATATGCCAAAAGCATCTGGAATGTTGTTATCTTCCCACCAAAGTGGTAACTGGTACCTATTTATCTACTTGCATTTGCATGCTTTTGAACTGCTAGGTTGGCAGAAGCTGGGGTAAGTAATGGGAGCTCATTCTGTCATGAGGTACTTGGTCTCGAACTGTCAACCTTCCATTTGACAAGCCCAGTGCCTTAGCCTCTTGGCCACCACACCCATCTAATAAATGATTCATCTGATACCCCCAGCCCGACATTTCCAAAGATATCCAAACTCTTGTAACTTCTCTATGAAATCCTGAACACTCTTTAATTTTTGAGTGCATTCAAGCAGCACATTAAACTTATCAAGTAGTTTTATCATAGTGAAAAGATAATTACAACAAACCGCCTAGATCCACATAGTTCAAAAGCAGCCAGATAAAAATAACTCCTGTTACATAAGAATGAAGAAAGAACTTTGCATCTTAGCAAGTAACACAAGTTAAAGGTATGTTTTCACCCCAACTACATTAGATTCAGTAGGACCCTCTTCTAGGGAAATATTTACCTATTTGGTGTCCTTTTATCCTAGACTTCAACCACAACAGCTGGCAGAGTAGCTTCCACAGAAGTATCAAAACAAACCCTGTCCCTGCCTGAAGCCTTACCTTCTAAAATCCTTTAATTCACAAAAGATACTTTGATTTGCAGTTGAAAAAAAATGTAATACCATAACATAGCAGATTCTGGCTGATTCTGTATTGTTATGGTAATATCATAGTCACTATAGGCCTTGGCTGAGATCATGCTATAATGAAGCTTTTTCAAGTTTTTTCTTTCCCTAAAAATGGGTGCTAACACAGTACAACAAACCAAGTGAAAGAGAAGGGAGGACAGTTTTGATATAAAGAATTTCAGATTGAAAAAGATTTGAGCACGTATTATTTTAACAACCAGCTGCAAATCTTTCTACTCTTAACAAGAGAGCAGTCTTCTCTTAGTACTCTATAATGTTGGGAGAAAAAGGCTCAGAAATGCACATTACCAGTAGGTATAATGGTTCCAAACATATTTAGCTGAATTCCTGGAATTCAATGCCTCTTTTTATTTCCCATTAAGAGGATATTAAGGGATTCTGGATTGGGGAGTAAATCACTACATTGGCAACACATCATAAAAAGCGCATTATAGAGGATCTCATGCAAATACTGGTGCTCATCTCCCATCCCTACAAGATGTCCAGTTTCCATACACAGCTCTTTTATCACTTCAGAATGTAAGATTTCAAAAAAGAAATTTATTTTCAACAGAGCTTTGCTTGGAATATCTAGTCTAGATGCTTTTTCCTTAAATGTTCCTTGCATAATTTACTGCTAGCTTTCACAGCAAATAATTATTGAGAAGGAATTGTCTTTATCACTTTCCAAAATTTTCAATTTAATGTTTAAACAAATGTTGGTTTGAGAAATGTACTAAATTGAGATCGTATTTATCATCCTCTTCTTATGTACTTTGAAATATGAGTACAATCTCGCCTTCTAATAAAATCATACTGAGTAATGGCATTATCAAAAGCGGTTTTTTAATTGACATGGTAACTATCATAAAAATACTGCTTATTTTCTATAAACTGCCCTGAGATTCTGATCCTAGTGAATATAATCTTAACAGATATAATACAACATGTATATACAGAAGCATGTAATGAACTGGATCCCCTGGCTTTAGTTTACCCCCATCTACAGTCATCTCAGATTCTCCTGCACTCCTGAGAACAGCCTATAAAATATGCTGTGACAATCTATTTTCAAGAAAATGGTCTGTTTTTACTCAGGAGGATACTGTAACAAGTCACCTGTCAATCATTTCCTTCCTTTCTTTTTCTGTAGGGCTGTGTGCTAAATATTAAATAGATTCCAAATGAGAGGCAGCTGGTTTAAAGTCAAAGAAAGAAAACTAATAAGAATGTTACCAGCAAGTTTTTATCTCAGTAGCAACCTTTTTAGCCCCAAATAGAAGCACAGAGAGCAAGATCAACAAATACCTAGCAGCTCAGATCATTCCATAAAATAAATCTGAAATCCTAATACACATCTGGCTCCATTTGCTACATTCCTGTATTTTTCTTACTTCTCCAGTTCCAGATTCTTCAAAATGTGAAGTCACCTACATAGTTTTATGCTAGAGTAGAAGGAATTACAGATACTCCTGATCTTTTTAAAAGCTCACCTGAGAAAGAAGGAAAATTTCCCTCCTGTTCATACTTTGCTGGACTTTGATGGTCTCTGCCTAACATTATAATGGGAGGTTAGATGTAGGGATGGATCAGGTCAAAGCCATCCAGTACAAATAACAAAAAATGCTGAAAAGTGTACTGCAATATCACAACATAGTCCCTCCCCCCACTTTCATACTTGTATCACAATGTCTGGTGTAAGTGTATAAGCCATGTGATTTGCATTGTGACATCACAATGATTTGTTTTTTGTCATTTGCCCTCTCCTACATTTCAAGTTGAGGCTTTCCTTTAACTCTCCTGTATCTGAATGTCTTGGAATGGGATTTTCCATCCACTACCTACAGTCTAAAAATGATGGTAGCTTTCAGATAGTTTCCAATAATTATTACTGAATGGTAAGTAGGCTTTAGAATATTTATGAGACAATATCTTTTAATTTCAAAGCACCATAAAAAAAATCCCTATCAACCTTCTCCTCACTAAACAACACACATAACTCCACTGTTAGGTAGGACAGATTCCAGATTTCTAAGTAACTTGAACAAAATGAAAATTACATCTGATTTTATTAAAAATAATATTTCTGCAGGACTCATAACTATAGATTTCAAGTGTAAATGCTGTTTATAGGAAAATTAATTACATAGGTTATAGTCGCACACACAATGAGACTGCTCAATTCCTACTACCACGTTGCACATTTTCCATTAATAAATCATAGAATAGCTACATTCTAACCTCAATGATTACTCTCCCTCATTCTTGTCCTCCTTTATATATATTCTAGTGACACAAAGCAGTTTTATAAGCATCAAAAATGGAGAGAAGGAAGACTGCACATATTTTGTATGCAGAAGATCACAGATTCAGTTCTAAGTCACTTCTAGGATGGCTTGGAGGAGTAGCTCTTCGTCACAGTCAACCATAGCCATGGATGGTATGAATCAACATAAAGCAAATTCCTATGGATTAGGATTAGAGAAACTATTGGTGTTGGCCATCTCTGTATCCAGGACCAAATTAAGGCCAGCTGATACTCTAAGCACATCCCAACAATCATGCCTCCTGACAGAAGGAAAACTCTATACCTTCGGATGGAAATAAATATACCTGACTTCTTTGAATTTAAACTTTTGTCACTTATCATGCCAAATGAAACATGTTTTTAACAATACAGATTTAAGATGAACATGGCAAATAAGGACAATGACTAAAAATGATCACTGTAAAATAAAATATGACAATGAAAGATTTAAGAGCATGGGGAAAAAAATTCTGTGGTGCCTCCCTACCCTTGGTACCCTAAGCCAATTAGTTATTTTGCTTAATCCATAGCTATCTGTACCTTCTTTTGCCTGCAAACTTGGCTTCTCATTAGAACATTTGTTATAGCTGCATAATATCCGCAGAACTGATTGCAGGAAGGATAATTCTACATTCTGCATGCTACTGGGAATCAAAATGCCACATATTTTTATATACATTAGTTGTACCTAAGATAGATAGATAGATAGATAGATAGATAGATAGATAGATAGATAGATAGATAGATAGATAGATAGATAGACAGACA
>JANHFJ010000104.1:29771-49993 GCA_032468195.1 Cerberus rynchops | reverse complement strand
TATTTGGCTTGATGGCTACATCTGGTGTAAATTTTGTGTCAATAGCCCACTTAGAACTCCCCTTACTGATACAAATGATGATGTGTCAAATACTTATTTTCCCCACTGTATGTCATCCGCACCAACAGCCTTTCCACTGTTCATTCTCCTCAGAGCCTTCCTTACCTCATCCTTTCTAATCTTTGCTACTTCCTTCTCTACAATATTTCCCTCTTCCCCTCTTCTTTCCCTCTCATTTTCCTCATTCATTAGTTCCTCAAAGTACTCCTTCCATCTCTGCAAACTCCTCACTTGTTAGCACCTTTCCATCTCTGTCTTTAATCACCCTTATCTGTTGCATATTCTTCCTATCTCTATCTGTCTCGCTAATCTGTACAAGTCCTTCTCTCCTTCCCTCGTGTCTAACCTGGCATATAACTCCTCAAATGCTTTCTGCTTGGCCATTGCCACCTTCAGTGTACCCTGCGGTTTTTTGTAATCCTGTCTAGTGTCTTCAGTCCTTGCTAAGTCCCACTTCTTTTTAGCTAGCCTTTTCCTCTGGATGCTGTCCTGTACTTCCTCGTTCCAGCACCATGTTTCCTTATCTTCCTTCTTCCTTCCAGATGACACACCTAGCACCTTCCTACCTGTCTCCTTGATCACTTCTGCTGTAGTTTTCCAGTCATCTGGGAGATCTTCCTGACCACCCAAAGCCTGTCTCCTCACAACACTCTTCCTTTTGCAACTTCCACCACTTGGTATTCTTCCCTATCTTTCCTTTCCTCTTCATCCTGACTGTCAAGATCATCCTACACACCACAATCCAGTGCTGTCTGGCTACACTCTCTCCTACCACGACTTTGCAGTCAGTAATCTCTCTCAGATTGCCTCGACGTAGAATGTAGTCTAGCTGCATACTCCTACCTCCTCTCTTTTATGTAACTCTATGTTCCTCCCTCTTCTGGAAATAGGTATTAACTACAGACATTTCCATCCTCTTAGCAAAGTCCACCAACATCTATCCTTCTAGGTTCCTATCTTTAACACCAAACCTGCCCATTACTTCCTCATCTCCTTTGTTCTCCTCACCCACATGCTCATTGAAATCTGCCCCAATCACCACTCTCTCCCCTCTGGGAATACACTCCATCACCTCATCTAACTCACTCCAGAAACTCTCCTCTTCTAACTCACACCCTACTTGTGGAGCATAACCAATGACTACATTCAACATTACCCCTTCAATTTCCAACTTCAGACTGATCACCCTGTCTGACACTCTTTTCACCTCTAAACATTCCTCACGAGCTCCTCCTTCAGGATCATTCCTACCCCATTTCTCTTCCTATCCGCACCATAATAAAACAGTTTGTATCCCCCTCCAATTCTACGTGCTTTGATACCCTTTCACCTGGTCTCCTGCACACACAATATATCTACCTTCCTTTTCTCCATCATGTCTGCCAACTCTCTACCTTTCCTGTCATTGTGCCAACGTTAAGAGTCCCTATTCTCAGACCTATACTCCTGCCTTTCCTCTTCTCTCTGTCTATGAATCCTTCTGCCTCCTTTCCTTCTTTGATCAACAGTAGTCCAATTTCCACCAGTTCCCTATAGGTCAACAGCACTGGTGGCGGTCTTTATTAACCCGGGCCTCAACCGATCCGGTTAACATTAGTGATTCGCATATTTAGATTTGGCATGTTTTTACGCCGGATGCCCTTCCTGACACAACCCTATTTATCTGGGCTTGGGACCGGCACAAAAGTCACTGGCTTGCCACCCCTGTGGCTAGATTTTTAATTCTGCTGTATGATGTTGCATAAAACTTAGTGAAGACTTTTGAATATTTTTGCATACAAGTCCAAAACTAGAAAGAGAATATAATTATATCACTGAGTAAAAAAAAAAATTACCTTTATTTATTTATTGAAGAAAATGTATGGAGAACAGGTCACATTTTAGATAACTTTTATGCAGAAATATTAAACATTAAATAAGAATGAGCCTAGATTGGTAATAGCAGCTTCTTCCTTGCTAGGACTATAGTGGGAGATAAAAGCAGCTGACTAAATTCAATTTTTAATAATTAAACAGGATATATTCACCCTTTCAATTTAAAGAACAATATTAATGGTATGTAGACTCAAAATCAGTAAATTTCACTGATTATTAAATATATTACTAGTGTCACATATTCACTATATTGTCTATTATGGTATTTGCTATCAAATACTTGAAAAATTAAGGTATGCTGATAAATTACCAAAAAGCAGTACAACAATACATAAAGTAATATAATTATTACATACTATTAGAAGACTCTGCAACCTTAGAAATCTTTGTACCTGGAGGATCTTGACAAACATAACATGTATATTTCTCAGGTACATTTTCTTCTAGTAAACCCATACAAACTCCATGCTGCCAACAGAGACATTCTTCACACTGTTAAATATTAGACAGAATTAGATCAAACAGGTGAGCACAACTTGTTGTTTTGTAAGCTAAACAAGAGATTTAGATATTTTAAACTCTCTTTATAACATTGGGGCAAGTCAAGGTACTGTAATTCTGGGTGTTCTAGACCATGCTCCATCCTATTATTACCTTCTCTGAAGCAACAACAAACAGATACATTTAGGTTGTAGATAATAAAGGGCTTGACTGCTTCTTCAACTCAGGAAAATCTGAGTTGGAAAATAAATTTAAGGCTTGTAAATCATTACTGTTTTAAAATTATGATAATTTTGATTATTTCTTCAGCTTGCTGGGTAACAAATTCTCTTCTTTTTTTGTAGGAAAGTAGTACAATCGTTATTCATGAATAGAAACATAATAAACATGGGGGACAGAAATAATACAAATAAGTTGACCTGAACTTTTTTAGCATTTGCCTATGAGCTACTAAAGTAAATATCTAGAACAAGTAAAACAACAACAAATTGAGAAAAAAAAAATCTGTCAGCTCTTCAGAGACTAGGAATCCAAAAGTATGAAAGCCAACAATATTTTTATTACAAGTTACACTAACAGAGTCTTCCAAGTCTGAATGCATTTTCCCCTGGTTTCTCTTTATCTTCCTGAGAACCTGGGAGGATCCTGCCTGGAACATTTCCTCAGGTTACAGTTCCAACTTGGTTTCCTTTATCCCACCATTGCTTTAGTACAAGTAGCCCTTGATTTAACCAGTTCATTTACTATTCAAAGTTATAATGGCACTGGAAAAAATGACATGACCATTTTTCACACAACTGTTGCAGCATCCCTATGGTCACATGATCAAAATTCAGACCCTTGGCAACTGACTTATAGTTGTGATAGTTGCAATGTTCTGGGGTCATGCGATCACCTTTTGCCATCTTCTGCCAAATGGTCAATAGGCAAGCCAGATCCATATAACAATGTTACTAACTTATGGTAAATACTGCAATGTTTCACTCAACAACTGGGCAATAAAATTCATTTAACAACTGTCTTGCTTAGCAAGAAAAAATTTGGACTCAATTGTGGTCCTAAGTCAAGGACAGCTTTTTCTCTTGTCTTTGTCTAGCCATTACAAAACCATACTTATCAGGAAGTCTTCCCAATTAGTTATCCAGGACAGAGTTGCAATTATCTTAGGATTCCTGTTTGCATTTCTTTGGGGACTGGCAATTTCTCATTATACTTTCATCTTCTAAAATGTACCTGAATCATAAAGTCATTTTCTTCCTCTACTTCACAAATGCAGCGAACGATTTCAAAGTCATTATCATCATCTTCAACATCTTCATCAGGATTGGTTGTTACATCAATATCTCTACTGCAGTCATCATCACTCCAAAACAAACTTTCTGCAGATGATTCACTCAGCGTATCATCCTCTGTGTGCAAACATTGAATTTGAATGAATCCAACAGATTGTGGATGGTTTATAAATTATTGCCTACTACTCAATAAGGTATTAGCAATATTTTCATACATTTTGATCTGCATACATGTGGAGAGCTGATGAATTGATAATTAACAATAGAAAGACATTGGTGCAACACAATCACAGATAAAGTACCATTCAGCAAAGGAATCCAATATAGACATATATTTATTTATTTATTTATTTATTTAGTGAATTTATATGGCTATTCCTCTCACGTTTGTGACTCTGAATGGCTAACAGTATTAAAAATAAAACATATACAAGAAAGTGGTATAGACATACAGACAGTGGTAAGGACAGCTGAGAAGATTATGGCAAGATCGCTTCCTATTACTCAGGATACTGCATATAAGTGCTGGGCTTAGAGCTCAAAGCATTCTTAGAGACCCCACACACTCACTTTACAGTCTGTTTCTGTTGCTCCCCTCTGGGAGGAGGATTCGAAATATTTCTAACAGAACTAGCAGGTTCTGGAACAGCTTTGTTCCCTATGCTATCCGTCTGGTAAACTCACAAGATTCGTTTTTCTCGCCATGTACACGAATACATCTGGATTAAGACTGCGTTTTTTCTCCGTGTCATATAATGTATGTATGCATATGCATAAATTTGTATTTATTATTTTGTCATGTTTACGTAGTGTATATTGGAGGTGGTGACCCTTTGAGAGCTGTATGCAACGAAATTTCATTTTAATGTATGCCGATTAGTGTACATTCAAAGGGACAATAAAGTTATTCTAAGTCTAAGTCTTTCATCCCATTTCAATGATACATCCCTTGCTCTCAGGGGATATGTGAGATTTGGAGGATCATATTATTTCAAAGATGAAGCATGTACTCTTGTAGGTGGACTCAACTCTCAGATGATAAATTCCCATTCTTTTGTACTAGCATTTCTGTTAGGGAGCATACAGGGTTTTTGACTACAGGTTATTGACTCACTGGAATTATACAAGGTGAGTTTGTGTTGGGGGTACAAAGTGGTGATACACCTGCAAGGTGGGAAGGCTATAGATGACATGGATCATCTAAATTAATTGCTGGGAGAAAAACAGCAATTATGATCCATGTTAGCTCCAGTAAGGTTGAAAAATATAGCTAGGAAGTCCTGGTGTCAAATTTAGGCTACTAGGTACCAAACTGAAGTCTACGACTGTGAACAAAATGTTTTTACAATGCTCCCTGTACAAGTTAGGTAGGCAGAGCTTAATGTTTATGTCATGAAAACCCAGTTTACATTGGGTTAAAGAAAACAACCCTCCAAACATGAACTGCAAGAGAACAATGGTGGCAAGGGCATGTCTCCATCTTCTGTTTGTGAACAGCAAAAAAGCATCAATTAGCCATTGTAAGAAAAAAAAGTTGCTGGGCTAAGATGGGCCTTGGCCTGAGACAGCAGAGCTATTTCTACATTCTTAAGTTTTGCAAGCAATGCCTCTTGCTGAATAATAGAATTTAAATTTGCAGTTTTGTCAGAAAGATTTAAAATTCCTTCTAAAATGAGATGGAGGGCCAAGAAGCATAAAACTTTGTGAAACTTAAGGACCAGCTATACTGTCCCAATTCGCTTTCAAATCCTGAAAATATCACACACACACACCAAATTTGGTCCTGGAAATGCCATGTCATTTTATATACCTTTATCCTTAAGTGCAGACTTCAAGTTTAAGAAACTTACACATCCCTGATTTAAATAATTCAAAATTAAGCAAAAGAATAGAAGTAACTACGAAAAAGGTATATCTGTGTTAGATATCAATACTAATCTGCAATTCAAACGTCATAATTTAAAAGCTATCAATACTAAATCATAAACAGTAAGCCTGTGAAAATAATTCCCAATTATCATTAATATTCATAATTATTTTTATCTTTTTTAGTTTAAAACATCGGAGAAAATGCAAAAGCAGTCTTACCAGTGATTTTTAATTTCTGTTTACGATGCCCAGAATCAGAGCTATGTATTTGTGTACTCAAATGCATACAAGATCGATTTGTTGAATTATATCTTGTTGTAATGGCAGATCTTGGAGGAGAAAGATCTTGGGAAAAGGCAACGTTTTCTTCACTCCCTGAATGTTCTGGAAAGTTTAATTAAGCATTATCATCCAGAACTGAATATTACAGAAAATGAATGCACACAAACTCTAATATTACAATTTACTGATTTAAACAATAAATTTTTATTTATTATTAAATTTCTATCCTGCCCATCTTGCCTGGAGTAAAAGGAACAAACATCTTACAACCAGTAAAAGTAACAAGATAGAACATTAAAATAAATATTAGCATTAAAATTCACTTAAAATTAAGAAAGATGGCAAGGAAGGAAGCAAGATGCACATGAGAGGTGGAGTTTTATTTCAGTCCATTAACCACATAATATATGACCTACATACTGCCAGAAATAGCTGTAAAATAGGCAGGCCATACCTGCATTTAAAATAGCCATAAAATAGGTAGGCTATATCTATCTAGTGTTCCATAGTTATAGCTCTAATGAGCAGGTGATGACAACTGTTGTAAATAACTGTATTTAAAATCTGTATACCTGTCCACATTTTTGTTCAACTTTCAATATTATTAATAATAATCTCCTTCAGTTATCACACACATGGAGATGGATCATAACTATGTCTTCTAATCTTCCCAGTGACCCTGGCCTCCATTTCGCCTTCAGAGGCCTTTCAGAAAGCCCTCTGCAGCTGATAACAGAGCTCCGGATTGATGTCTGGCTGTTGAGGGCTTTCCGGAAGGCCTCTGAAGGTGAAACTGAAGCCAGGAGGTGTTGCATGTGTCAATCTGGAGCCCGTTTCGCAGCTCCAATGGGCTTTCTGGAAGGCTCTGACAAAGAAACGAGGCCGGAGGTGATGTGTGCGAGCGGTGGCAAGCGGCTGCTGAAGTGAGCTGGCAGCAGGCTCCTGCTGGGTCGGGCCATAGGTGTTGCCGCCATGAGGTGAGTCAATAATTAGACCCACCCCACCGAAAAGAAGCCCTAGCTGTTTTTTCGGGGGTCAAAAGAAAATAAGACCTGGTATTATTTTTGGGGAAACACAGTATGAAGGCTGTTAATTGGCAACTCCTGCATTAAGAAAGAAAAATTTGACCACCAGGTAAAGCAGGAGACATCCTCAGATTCTTTTTCATAATTAATTGTTTCTGTGGTTTACACAAGTTTTTTATTGATAGGAAGGCAACTCATGTAGGCATATCTATTTTATTGGCTCCAACCTGTTAAGATTTTAGACATATTCTCTCTCAAATGATACAAACTGCCTAATAAAATTAAAAGGCATCCCCCCGTAGAAATTTTCCATTAAAAAATTACAATTAAAATATTACCTGATTTTATTTTCTTTTTTTTCTTTTTCTTTTTCTTTGATTTTGATCTTCCAAAGTCTCTGGGTTTCTTTTCTTTGTTTTTATCCTTTTCTTTAGCAGCTTTAAAAAGGTAGATACATCATTATGTCTTATTCTTTATAGTCCCCAACCTATGGGCCATGTCCTATTTGCAACTGGGCCCCAAAAATTCTGTCTTGTGTAAGTGGAGCTGCACTTGGGCGGCCGGTTTCCTCCCCCCTCCCAGCTGGCCTGCCAAGTTGCCTGCTTCCCACGCTCCAAAGGTGAAACAGTGAAAGCAGAGGCAGAGTGGGACAAGCATACCCTGCTCAGCTTCACTGACTCACTGAGGCTGTCTGCGCGGGACACCCTGAAGGAGCACAGGACTATGCCTCCAAAGCTTTTTCCACGACAAAAGCTTCTGCAAATGGATGAAAATTTTTCGGGCCTTCTGTCCCTTTGCAAAAGCTTTTGGCGTGGAGAAGCCTAAGGAGCCGAGACCACACTCCAAAGGCTTCTCTTCTCTCAAGTGGAGCTGCGCATGTGCGTGCCGGCCTGCCACTCACACGGCCCAGTGCTCCCCTTCCCCCCACCCTAGGCAGGCTGCCAAGCAGCAAAGATTGGTGGCCATTGGTTTAGAAGCATTAGGTTTTTATTCAGGTATAGATATAACGAAAGTGAACTCTAGTCAGCATGTTATTCAAATGTAATGTTTATTCACTATTTCAGCATTATTTGCCATCTCTTTTTCTATTGTCTTCCTCTAAATTTACACTCATTTTTCAGAATTTACAACTGTATCATAAAGCCAATAAAGATCACATAATTTCAAAAATAAAGTGATCGTTCTTATTTCAAATATTTTAATCTTTCTGCATAATTAACATTAAATCATGTGAAATTGACCATTTGTGTTGTTTAAGTACTAAACTGAAGAAAAGCAGGAAAAACTTTACTGGCCTTTAAAGCAACACAAGTGATCTGATTCTAAGTAATTAAATGTATGTTTAAAGTAAAAGTATCACTTACATAAGCAACCAGATGTCGTCCGCCTTCTGTTACAACCTTCCTGACCAGCCTTTTCAGAAGCCAAGGAACCTCTTGTTTGAATATTTCTTGTTGCAGGATTTTGTTCCGGTTCTGGTGATTTCTCAATCCCATGGAAATACTTCATATGATAATGCAGCAGTTTAGCTTTTCGAAAGGATTTGGAACAGTCTAAGAATTTGCATCGAAATTTAGGTTCGTGTTCAATTGCAGCTTTGGAAGCAGTAAAACCATCAATTCTCTTAGAAGAACTGCTTACTACAAAAACAACATATATTAATAGTTTTAAAATCCTACATTTAATTATCAAATGCAACAGATATTAAAAGCATGCAGGGTAAGAGATTGGTATTACACCACCCTAGCCCCATCAAAATTCAGGGTGCACTTTCTCCTCAAAGACCGACCCCACTCAAATTAACCTGTAACAGATGTGACAGAAGTCTCTTGCAAATGGGGTGAGGAGGAAGACTCAGCTATGTTCTCTTCCTTTAATCTGCTATCATTTACTGAAGCCTGAGATACTTCTGAAGGTGGAGCAGACTCTTCAGTAATCTTTTGGTCAGCTCTAGCACTAGCCTCTGAGAGATCTAAAAGATAAAACAGGAGAACAAAATTAATCTACAGAGGATTACACAATATTATAGAAGGAATTTTTGAGCAACTATAAAAAAGTAACTTAATTGCATGCTTGCACTGAGTGTGCAGTTTTAAAATTAGAATTTCCTAAGTAGAATTGTTTCAAACTAAGAAAAAATAAAATCCAAGCTAGTATGAATTTTTATCCTCCAAGTATTTTAGTTTCTAAAAGTTTTCCTCAAACGTTTAAATTCTTCCTCCCCATTGCCCTATTAACTCTTTTCAGTGCTACAATCTCAATTAAAAAAATATTAATGGTGATACATTTAACAGACATGTTTAATTTCTGAGTTTCTGCTTGCCCCACAAAATACAATTTAAAAGCTGTTCAAAACACTTTGAAATTTAAATGTCGTAAACAGTTTTACAAATAGTTCTATCAGTAATATAAATTATTTTTATTAAATGTCTGCGAAATGTAATTTTGAGTAAATATAATAATGGCAATAATCAGACAAGTGCAGTTCTATCCCACTACAAAAAAGTAATTTGAGCAAAGAGGCCCCTCCCTAGCCACATGAAGGCAAAGTGAGGAAGAGGAAGCATATTTAAACTTAAAGGTTCTGTTGCTATAGCTATTCCACTAAAAGTAGATTTTAGATATATATGACAATGGTATCTTACTCTGATCAATCTCCTATACAGGCCTGATGTCTATATTACCTCAATATGCTCTACGTGGTACTATCCTTGAAGAACATCTGAAAATTGCACTTGATCCAGATAGGCCTCCAGATACAATCCACATCTCCTATAAATTTCATGGCATGGGGCTTGGATATCTGAGGGATTATATCTCTCCAACTTTCCCTACCTGCCCTTCTAGATCCAGCAGGAGAAGCACATTCCAGAGTCCATCTACTAAAGAATGTAATACAGTATAGCAGGACCTAGGAAGAATGCGCCTTTGGAATACAATCTCAGGAAGAGTTAGATTGATCATGATTGATGATCTTGCTATTATTGATGATCTTGCTATTATTTCAGGAAACCCTATAAAGCAGGCTATTCTCCTAGGCAGGGTGATCAGGAGGTAAGTTAACCTTGCAAAGTTTTATTCATATTTTAACTGTGTTTGCCACCCAGAATTACTTGGTGAAATAAATAAATTTAGAAAGCTATATAGTCAAGAAGTTACTTGAATCTGTGTCTCCCAACCTAAATCCAATACCTTAACCACCATTCCACTTAGCAGCTGCAAGTGAAAAAGCTCCTTAGAAAAGTGATATTAATATTGTCCTAAGTTTCGTATAAGGGGGGAAAAAACCCTTATTTTTCTTGACATTAAGTGCTTTTGGCAACTATCTTGAATCGTTCCCTTCCATTCCCTGAAAAATAATGTAAAATTATTTTTAGGTTACTGGATACAATTCCTAGGTGATCTATAAGAAGGAGCAAAAAACCTCTTAAGAACTTTTAAAAAACATAAAAAATGGTTTTGGACAAACTGACATGTGATTCCTCAACTCCAGAACTGGGCTTTGATTCCAAAAGTTACTGACAACACATAAAATGAGCTTTCTACCTTCACTGATTTCTTTTGATGTAGTTTCTTCAAAAGGCCCAATTTCATCCAGAAGTGGTTTGGTAATGCTATTGTCTAAAGTGTCATGGCTATTAGTAGTAGAATGCCTCGATTGTCTCTTTATGGAATCTTTTTCATTGTCTGGAGCACTTTTCAACTTTTCTTGTGCTAAAAATAATTTTGTTGGAATAAATAACAATTGGTATGTTAGTATCATAAATATATTGCTATACATACACAAAATAAATAAAAACAGTTATCTGATACTTTCTCTCCTGAGAAAGTATGACAACATCTAGATGTATCTGTATAAATTTCTCGTAACTACACAGAATTGATTTCCCATTGTTCTGTGGTAATGCTTTTTGTGTACCTGATGTTCCAAATTATTCTTCAGTTATTTCATGGCAGTTTCGCACCCACCCTGTGTAGGGTTAGTGAACCAAGATTGGATAATATTGGCATCTACCATGACATTTATGTATACACATTTATTTAAAAATATTGCTCCACTAAATTGATAAATTTGAAATCTAGTTATATTATACTTGTTTTTCCTAACGTTTTCTATTCTATTTAAATAAACAGAGCTTGACTCACACATATTCTTCTGGAGCCGGGGACGTTTTGAAGGGACCTCTCCTCCTTTAGGAATTTTTCGTCTTCTCAGTTCTAAAGTTATTGGCTGCAGTGTTTGAGAACTTTGTTCTAAATATATAAATAGAATAAAAATATTTCAATACATATGAAGGAGTTCATTCTAGTAGGAGAAAGTAATTTTGTATAAGGCATTTGCAGGATTTAGAATTTGAATCTTGTAGGGGTTTTTTAGTTTAAATTATTCATTATATTCTATAAGAAGTCAAACGGAAATCTCCATGTCATCACTGTCTTCAGTTTCGTAAAAACTATGCAATACTTTTTAAAAAACAAGATTGTTATTACCGGTATGTTGCCGATTCCCACAAACAAGTCTACTTGAACACATTGTGTGATTTAAAGAGCAGTTGGAGCCAAATCTAAGTTTGGAGAAGTTGCATATGCTCCTGGGACCTTAGGTTGTATATCTTTGTCTCAACACTTAGTTTTGACTGACCTGTTGGAGGCACCACAGGTGGTCTACCACGTCGTCGTTTAGTTTCTTTGATGTTTTCTGATGGAGCTTTCACATTATCATTTTCAGGTTTTTTTTCAATCTGGGTATCTATTGAGAATTCTCTATCATTTTCAGATATATTCTCCTTGTCTTCTTTCCCATCTTTAGATAGGGCTTTTTCAGAAACTTTACTTTTCTCCAAAGAACCAATTAGTTTTCCTTCTTTATCAGTTTTAGATCTTCGTTCAATCTTTAACGGCTTTTCATCCTTGTCTTTCTTATTGTTTTCAGCTGTTTTCCTTTGCTCTTTAAATTTTTCCCATCTTTCAGGAGATGAAGGAATTTCATTACATCTCTCCTTAGGTTTTGAATTATTTACAATAGACTAAAAATAAAGAGGTTGGTGGTTTATTTTTATTACAATGAATTTATTAATTTATTTACAGGATAGGAGAGGGAGATCATATACAATTAAACTAAGGAAAAAGCTGGAAAAACAAAACCATTTAATACTAGAGCATCAATGATCAGTACTGAATATTGTTAAATTCTGCAAAACAAATATACCTGATAGAAAAAACAGATGATAATCAAGTTTTTTTAAAAAAGCAAATACCTTCTTTTTAAAATGTTATACGTCACACACTAGAACAGGGTTGTCAAATTTAAGGCCCGTGGACCAGTTCTGACCCATGATATGGATGAAACTGGCATGCATGGCCATCCTGCAAACAAGAAGGGGCTAGCCTATGTCGCTTTGGCCTATCCCATTCCATTCGGGTATGTGTGCAGGAGGTGGCAAGTGCATGCATGCACAGGCCCAACCCATGCTACAGCCGGAAACACCTCCCCTCCCCCCCGCACACAAAGGATGCTCTACAAGGCAGCAGCTCCAGAGTGCTTTCGGGGCTCTGCTCAACCAACGTAGCTCCTTAGACAGAGCCCCCACCCCTTTGTTCTGAATTGAGGATTGCAGCCAAACTCCCCGCTCTGCTGGTGTTCCCAAAAGACACGGCGCGAGCAGGCAAGTTGGCAGGGTGCTGCCTGAATCAGTGCCGCACATAAAGGGTGGTGAGTGCATTGTGGCCAACGGATTTCCAGCTGTAGCTGCCCTGCCCCCTGCCTCACCTCACCTCATCCTGTGGGACAATCCTCCCAGCCACAGCCCCACCCATCGGAGACCCTGGATTCCCTCCCCAACACCACCCGGCTGCTACAGGCACCACCTATGTGAACGATATAAAGTGGGCCATGCACCCTGGCCACACCCAGTTGGTTGCAACCATTCTGGCCACGTCCCTCCAGCCCATGGAGGACCACAATGCTCATACCACCCTCAATGAAATTGGAGTTTGACATCCCAGCACTAGAATATATGAATCAAAATTAAGATTGATAGAAAACTTGTATACTCTGACTATGTTTAAACATCATGCTAAAACTATGTTTCCAATGCAATAGACAAATATGGAAATAATTAAAATTCATCATGTCCTAGATACTTTGGGAAGCTTTTGTTTTCCTTTATCAAGTTTCTCATGTTGACTATATATATATACATAAACACACATATACACACACACACACACACACACGTGTGTGTGTGTGTGTGTGTGTGAATGACATTTTTAAATCTTTAATCACATGGTTTTATTTGTTTTAACATAGCACAGTAATAAATGAAACCACTGCACCTTATAAATAATAGTGTATATATGGTTAATGATATGTGACTAGTACATTGTAACAAACTGATTCCCACCTGATCTTTGGAAAAAGCTTTGACATGTATATTTTTGACTGTCTGAATCACACCATCATAAAATTTCACAGTATAAGTTCCTGAAATTTAAAAGAAAAAAATTAGTGTGACTGACTACATTTAGTCATGGCTTCCCAAAGATTGATCTCATGTACATGCAAATTATTTGTTTCTCTTAGGGCATCTTCCCAAAGAGGAGACTGGAAGAGGCCATTGATGCTGGGCTGTCCTTAGGAGTTATCTAAAACTATGAGAGGAACTCTAGGAAGAACTGTGAGACTGGAGGTAATGGCTGGGAACTAAGATGGACTTAAGCAGCTCTGGCTGATGAAGATCTATGGCTTTAATAAAAAATAAGATAGGGTGGCAAAATGACTTAAAAGGATTTAACAGGATTTGAGGCCTGTTAAGCGTGGCCTCAAGTCCACAAAGCAGAATAGTGCACCTCTAAGATATTAACTGCCAAAGACAGAAGAGGAAGTAGCTATCTAGCTTATCTAGCCTATCTAGAAAATGCAAATGTCACTGATGATGGTCAAAGATAAGTGGAAAATCAATAGTTTTATCAGGAAAACACATGTTACATAATAATATTCAGGAAAGAAAGGAAAAAGTTAAGTCACTCTGCAGTTTAGATGGCTGTGACAAATATCAGTTTCTATTATATTTTAAAATCCTTTCTTCCATTCACCTTATAGTTTTCACAAGTAATGCTTGTAATGAAGCATAATGATAACAATGAAGCCATATGTTACAATGTAATCAAGGAAATGTCATTATTACAGGTAGACCTTGTCTTACGACCATAATTGACCCCAAAATTCCCATTGTTAAGCAAGGCAGTTATTAAGTTACTTTTGTCCCATTTTTCTATTTTTTTCCCCAGTTGCAATGGCTCAGTGGTTGAGACACTGGGCTTGGCGGCTGGAAAGCCAGCGGTCCAAGACCCGAACGTTGAGCAATGGAGCAATCACCTAGCTCCTATGAAACTAGCAGTCTGAAAGCGTGCAAATGTAAATAGATAAATAGGTAGCACTTCAGTGGGAAGATAACAGTGCTCCATGATATCATGCTGGCCACATGACCATGGAAACATCTTCCGACAGGGCTAGCTCAATCACCCTTGAAATGGAGATTAGCATCGACCCTTATAGTTGGCAACAACTAGCAGAGTAAAATCCACAAGGAGTCCTGTTTTTACCCTTTGTCACAGTTGCAAATCACAGCAGTTGTTAAATAAATCACATGGTCATTATGCGAAGCAGCCAGCTTCCACTGTTGACTTTACTTGTTGGAAGCCATGATCCTGGAACAGTGCAACTGTTATAATGTCAGTTGACAAATGCCTAAATTTTGATCATGTGAGCCTGCAGATGTTGCAACAGTTGTGTGAAAAACAGTCATAAGTCATTTTTTTCAGTGTCATTGTAACTTTGAATGGTCACTCAATGAATGGTTGTAAATCAAGGACTACCTGTGCTAAATCTCTAACACAACCATGTAAACTACTGGATTTGCACAATTATCAAATACACTTCTCCACCTGCCCTTCTTTTTGCCACCCCCACTTATGCCTATGATTCTCTGCTGATTCAGAAAAGACAACTTCTAAAGAGCTGAAGGTGATTTCCAAAAATGACCCATACTTGGGTCAGAGGTTTTCTTAGACCCTAAATTAAGAAGTTAATCTCCCTAAAATCATCATTGAGATAAATGATGTATATCTCAAAGAAACAATACTATAATATTTTATGTACATAAAAATGAGGAATAGTATGAAAAGAATGATACTGTTTTCTGTGGTACTGCTGAATGCTATAATGGTGAATACTTCCAGATATTGCTTCAACAACCCTCTAAAGGGATGCAAATTACCAGCTGTCTGCAAGGAACATAAATCCTTCCATTCCCCACTACCCTGTCAGAACTGAAGCTTCTTTGATGAGAAAGCAAAACCTCTTCCAAGAAAAAACAAGGCCAATTGCCTCCTGAAAAAACATTTTTGGGACAACCATGACCTGGATGACTGAGAATCTCTACAGACTTCCAGACATTAAAAAAGTTACATATTATGCCTTACCATCCTTGTTAACAGAGGTAACCTTTGCTGGATAAAAACGACAATCAGACCAGCAAGCTAACACCTGATCATTTATGTGAAATTCCTAGAAAAACAGGAAGCATTTATCATTCTAAGTTATATAAAATAAATATGCTACTGCATTCTAATTTTAAAATAAGAGTCTATTGTTACAAAAAATATTGTCAAAAGCAGATGTCATAAATTACTTTCTATTGCATTATAAACGTTATGCAGCTTATTAAGAAAATCATCATAATAGCATCTCATAACAAAGACTGTGCTTGATATAATTAAAATAATCAAAATTAACAAACTACTGACATGCCACAAATACTTGAAAACTAAATATTGCTATTCTCTTTTTAGCTAACCTAAATGAAATTCATCAGAGTAACTCTATACAGTTTTATGAAAAATTGACTTTCAGCAGCAAAATGTTCTGTGATGGAACCCCTAAATGAAAGTCAATACATTTTATTTATCAGCTGTTCATTAGAAACTAGCCTTACTAATAGAAAGCAAGTTATAATTCTTTATTACACTATTTATAGTTATAATTAAGCAAAATAAATCTGTGTTTATGTTTAACAACTTTTCATTTTTTTCTGGTTTATTTTCCTTTGCAGGTAGTCCTCGACTTATAACCATTTGTTCAATGTCTGTTCAGTTAGAACTGTGCTGAACAAAGGGACTTATGACAGGTCTCCAAAGTTATGCAGCTGCAACATCTCCGCAGTGGCATGATTGCAATCTGGGAACATGGCAACTCATTTACACTTAAGACTGTTTACTAAGCCACCAGCAATCATGCTATTGTCATTTGAAATTTTCCCTGCTGGCTTCCCCAAAATGGCAATGGGAAAGTGGGCAGGGATGGTTGCAAATAAAGGTGTTAAGTCTTCCACATCGAGGAAGTCTCTCTGAGCTCATGCCAGTCACTTGTACAACCCCTTACCCTGCGGCACTTCTCACACACATCTGTGCACCCTCCCTAACCAGCATTTTCACACATACCATGTACCCTCTCCAACTCATGTAGCACTTCTCATGCACCTTTCTGACCCACATAATCCCCCTCACCTCTTTCCCAACGCATATGGCTCACCTCATGCACCCCCACAAGCCCTTCCCAACCTACACCTCAACCCTGTGCATCCTCTTTAGCCCAAATGGCCCCCTTCCTGATCCATGCTGCAACCTCGTGCATCCTCCCCAACATGCAGGTGATGCCTCTCGTACATCTCCTCACATCTTTTCCACACTCCCACCCCCCTTAAATCCCATATCTCACAGCAGCAGCCACTTACCTGCCTGCTGGTCTGAGACTTGCAACTTCCTGCTGGCTTCTCCATTTGTTTTGATCGTGGGAAGCTGGTAGGAAGCTGCCTCACCCAACAACTGCAACAAATTCAGTTAACAACAGTAACTAGCACTGCGGAATTATCAGTATTAAGTGATGCAGCCACACTTTAGACCATATTGTTTAACAACAAAAAGTCTGATTCCACTGTCACCATAAGCCGAGGACTATCTGTACATTTTTATCTTATTTGTTCAATAAAAAAGCAAAACTGGCAATTGTGTTAAGTTCCTCTAATTTCTAAATTATATAATTTATGTGGCTATGTAATTCTGTTACTAGACTAATTACTACTAAACTAACTACTAGACTGTTACTAATGTTTTTACTTACTGAAGATCCTTCTTCCTCATGCAATCCTTCTTTCCTTAATTGTATTTTTTCTAAAGGACGTAAATAAGGACTGTCCCAGCAAAACCATTCATCATAGCGGTGATTCCAACGTTTAAAATGGATAAGCACCTTTCCTTCTTCATAATCAATTTCTTCAATGTGAGCTGGATACCTATATAAACAAAGTTAATGTAAAGTATTTTTTGTCGAATATATTTGAGTAAAACTGAAAATATACATTAAACAGTGTATCTTTACACATTTATTTGTTTAATCGTTTTGAGATGACCATTCATCTCACGTGGTGGCTTCATCAAAAAAGTCCTGTTGGTTAGGATCCCACCAAGTGAAACTCCCTAGCCAGTATCTTATCTACAATATCTTATTAACTCTTAAGAGGTTTATCAATCTGTGAAAAAAAAAAATATTTTATTCATGACAATTTCTTTATATTATTCAGAAGAAATAAATAACTTTTTCATTTTCTACTTCAAATCCTAGCAGAGGTGGCAAAACATATAAAGTACAAATACAAATACTGAGGCAACACTGATTGTTATTCATGCTTTTGCTCAACTGGCTTTGAATGTTTTACAATTAATCTTTTCATAAATATTGTGGTAATGATCTTAGCCAGGTTTGCAGCAATTAAGAAGCATATAAATCCCAAGAACTGTCTGGACAATTTTTAGATGCCCAAGGAATAATTCAGCCATTTGGCAGTGCCTGCTCTTATGACAAATCACACAGGGGGACTGCAACTATCCCCACCCCAGGTCCGTCCCATCTCAGATGCCCACTTGGACTGCACAAAGCCTCAGAATCTTAGAGACCTAAAGCTAGTCCCCATCCCACTACACTTGGGAAGCCCAGTCTGGCCACTACATGGTCCATCAGTGCATGGAAGTCTGCTGCGGGCAGGAGACCCAGACTGACTACTACAATGGCTGTGGAAATAAGCCATGGTCTGGGAGGCCTAAATCTGATACTACACCATAGAAAGCTGGTACCACTCTTCAAATCGTTTGGGAAACTCCTTCTCCAAACTGCACAATTTGGAAAAAGAGCTCTCTGAACAATTGCAAGAGTGGTAACCGTTTGCTGAATGGTACAAGACAGTCTCTGTAGGAAGTCTGTGCCTCACATTGCCTGGGAGCAACTGTAAACAACTGCAGAAAATGCAATGGTAAATGAAACAATTTACACATGCTGCAATGAAGCAATTTACATCATTACATCTAAAGCAGATTTCCATACATGATTGATCATTGGTACCCAGCCCAGATCTCCTGGCAGTTTACTGCATGCAGTGGTAGCCAACAGGGCCTATTGGCCTGTAACAGCTTTCAATGTGCCAATGGGCACTATAGGCTGTGGGCCTCCCAAACCCCCTGAGCTATCCAGGCTCCATTTAACAACCCATACAATCATTTAATGCCTGCAACTGGAACAGCCACAATTATGGTAATTGAGTAAGTGATCATCTCACTTAACAACTGCTTTGCTCAATCACTTAAGATTCCAGGCTCAAACGTGTCAATAGTCAAGGACTACCTATACTTCTTTTGTTGCAAACTATTTTGCTTTAATTGTAAAATATTCAATTTATATATGAAACAGAAAAAGTCCAGAATCTGTGAAAACTGATACTTGTAAAAGCCTACTCTTTTTAAAGAAATCCAATTAAATAATTGCTGAATGGAATTGTGTCAAGAAAGGCATAATGCTGGAAATGATGGGTTATGTCAATTATGACATTATATCAAACATTGACATTTTCCTTCCAATAATTCATATTTACTTGTACATGTTACTTGAATTGTTTATTTAACACCTTCTGTTCTATATATATAAAAACTGTTCAACATATTTACAAACCATTAGAAGAGAATATATGCATCTCAAGGTTGAACCATAGGCTCTTTGGTGCTCTCTGAGCTTAGTTTAGTTGGTTGTTGGCAAACATTTCACTACCTGACTAGATAACACCTTAAGTATTAGAAGGGAGTGGGATTTGATCTGTTTATATACAATAACTTGCCCTGCCAGTGTTTATGTGTGTGTTGCTTTCTCCCGGATAATTCCTCAAGCAGTAATCAACAATCTAATCAAGGAATTGCCAAGAAGAAAACAACACTCCCACAAATACTGACAGCACAAGCTACTGTATAGAAACATAGTGTCATTGATGGAGATGAGTGGCTATATAAATTGAATGAATGAATAGAACTCAGATTAATTATAGCTATAGAAAATGCCATTAACTGACTTATAAAAATAGAGGTTATCCAATCCTCGGAACCATATAGAAAAAGAAAAAAAAATAAAGCACGTGAATCTAAAGCAGGGGTCCCCAATCTCCGGGCTGTGGTCCACTACCAGGTCGCAACCAGTTTGGAACTGGGCCACAGAAATTGCCAGGCGAACACGTGTACAGCTCCCCTTGCGTAAGTGCAATGTGCTTCCACTCACGTGAGCAGCAGAAGCACACACTGGCTGCTCACAGAACCATCCTCTCTCCCCCTGCTGGGTCGCCAAGCCAGAAAGGTTGGGGACCACTGGTCTAAGGAAAAGTTAATATTCACAATTCTTTATATATGCACAACCTATGACATATAGCCCTTCAATCCTTGACTAAACCATATTAAATCCCTTTCAAATATTAATATAATTTTAAACATTATTAAATATATGGAATAGTTTTACTTGCACTTAATTAATTTAAATGTAATTCAAAATATGCTTATTTTTTAACTTTAGTTCAGTCCATTTTAGAGTATGGTTTCCAATATGCTATACAAAAGGCAAATGTCATCTGAGAAAAAGGTTGCACTACCTTACATTAAAATAGTTTGGAGCAAAGATGTGCAAGTTTTCAGCAGCTGGGAACTATGCTTATACTTTTCTGGTTGCAAACCAAAGCTAGAAAGATGGTGGTATAACTCAAGAGTGATGCATTAAATATTGTAGTTTATTATACCTATTTCTTATCTTCCAATGAAAACCAACAAACAACTTCCTAAATTTAATTCTATAGGAGCATTATGGGGGGATTAGTGTAATGCAGTGGTGAAATTCAATTTTTTTTACTACCGGTTCTGTGGGCGTGGCCACAGGATTAAACATCACCAAGCACAG